>CM033469.1:412626483-412810215 GCA_019447015.1 Hymenochirus boettgeri
ATTATTATTATGATGTGGGTTACTAGATCCAAGGATGGATTATTATTATGATGTGGGTTACTAGATCCAAGGATGGATTATTATTGAGATGTGGGTTACTAGATCCAAGGATGGATTATTATTGAGATGTGGGTTACTAGATCCAAGGATGGATTATTATTGAGATGTGGGTTACTAGATCCAAGGATGGTTTATTATTATGATGTGGGTTACTAGATCCAAGGATGGATTATTATTGAGATGTGGGCACAGTCCAAGGATAGATTATTATTGAGATGTGGGCACAGTCCAGGGTTGATTATTATTGAGATGTGGGCACAGTCCAAGGTTGATTATTATTGAGATGTGGGCACAGTCCAAGGTTGATTATTACTGAAATGTGGGCACAGTCCAAGGATGGATTATTACTGAGATGTGGGCACAGTCCAAGGATAGATTATTACTGAGATTTGGGCATAGCTGTGTAAAGGGTGGAACTTTTCAAGATATCTTGTACTTCATTTAAATTGCTTGACATTGCACATGCCAGAAACCTCAATGAGGAACATTTAGAGGCAGAAACGAACTACACCAGAAAATGGCTCCTAGGGTTTGTACACATGCACGATGTGCGACGAATGGCCGTTTTGTCGCATGCCAGGCACGGTTCCAAATCATACATGTGTACAAATCTCTACTAACAGAAAGGGTGTCAGGGGACCTCTCAATATAACAGAAAGGGTCAGGACCCCATATTACAGGACAGGTGTCAGGGACTCCATTAACAGCAAGGGGCCAGGGACCTCCATATAACAGCAAGGGGTCAGGGACCCCCTATAACTCATCAAAGGGGTCAGGGACCTCCATATAAATCAAGGGGTCAGGGACCCCATATAGCAGCAAGGGCTTTAGGGACCTCCATATAACAGTAAGGGGTCAGGGACCTCCATATAACAGCAAGGGGTCAGGGACCTCATATAGCAGCAAGGGGTCAGGGACCTCCCTATAATATCAAGGTGTCAGGGACCTCCATATAACAGAAAGGGGTAGGGACCTCATATAACAGAAAGGTGTCATGGACCTCCTGAATGAAAGGTTGAGGGACCTCCATATAACAGCAAGGGGTCAGGGACCTCCATATAACAGAAAGGTGTCAGGGACCTCATATAACAGCAAGAGTTAGGGACTCCAAATAACAGCAAGGTGTCAGGGACCTCCATTAACAGCAAGGGGTGGTCGTCAGGGACCTCCATATATAACGCAGGGGTAGGGACCTCCATATAACAGAAAGGTTGTCAGGGACCTCATATAACAGAAAGGGGCAGGGACACCCATATTACAGACATCAGGCCCATATACGGGCAGGGACCTCCATATAACAGCAAGGGGGTCCAGGGGACCCCCTTATAATATCAAGGGGTCAGGGACCTCCATATAATATCAGGGGTCAGGGACCTCCATTAGCAGCAAGGGTTAGGGACCCTCAATACGTAGGGTCAGGACCTCCCATATAACAGCAAGGGGTCAGGGACCTCCATTATAGCAGCAAGGGTTAGGGACCTCCATATAACAGTAAGGGGTAGGGACCTCCATATAACAGCAAGGGGTCAGGGACCTCCATATAACAGACAGGGGTCAGGGACCTCCATATAAACAGACAGGGGTCAGGGACCTCCATACTAACAGAAAGGTTCAGGGACCTCCATATAAACAGACAGGGGTCAGTGGACCTCATATAAAGCAAGGCCATAACGCAGGTTAGGGACTCCATATAACAGCAAGGGGTTCAGGGACCTCCATATACAAGCAGACAAACAGAAGGGTCAGGACCTCCTGAATGCAAAGTGTTGATTGCATGTGGGTAAGAGGTGGTATCAAAATGCCCAGGGTAAGGCAGAAAAACAGCATTGTACATGGCGGACAGTTAATCTGCCTTTAGGCAAAATCTCACCACATATGGCAAAATATCTTTTTTGGCGTTAAACCTTGAGAAAACCATAGCGGTATTATAAAAATCGGTCAGTAAATCTATCCAAATGTTAAATATCGTTAAGTAGGCAAATCTGGGAGACTTCCTTGGACTGGAAATAGTTTTTTAATCCAATCTTCAGTTCTAATCCCCCATGATATGTTTCCTTATTACATCATTTGAAACATTGTCGTGGGAGGTTTTTATAAAACTTTTTATATATTTTTTAGAAAAGGCGAAGTTTTAGGCTATTTTAGAAGATTGTTCATCTTAACGCAAGAGATTTTGTGGATTTCACTTTGGTGAGATTTAATGCTGTGAAAATTTGGTCAAAATTTTTTGTAGAGTGGGTAAAAAACCCGATTGTCCAAGACAACCCCTGACCCAATTATTATTGCTATTGAGTTTGATCTGAAAATGCTTCTGCCCTTAGAGACATTTGAAGATTTCGAACGTAAGTCTATCAAACGTCTATTAGTTTCCTCTGGGTAATCAAGTTTCCCCCCAAAATCATAAGGAAACACGAGTGTTGCACATTTGTTCTAATGCTGCAGTAAACCAATGAAATGTGGTAGTGGATAGAAAGGGATCATCGATTGGTGAGGAATTTAAAAGCTGCACCTATGAGTAAGCCTTAGTAAGTTTAGATTGTTAAGCTCTTTGGGGGAGGCTATATAGGACACGATAAGTGCAGAAAAGCTGGATTTGTACAGGTCTCTGCAGAGAAATCCTGAAGATGGAAGTAGAGAATATTGTTGTTTATATGTCTAATGAAAATATCCAACCTAATATTATTGGAACAGATTTCTACCCCCAGTTGTATGAAGATTGTGCAATCAGATTTCAAGGTGTGTGCTAGCTTTATATTAATATGACACCTTGTGCTGTGCAGGTAGTGTGCATGTCAGATGCTATGTATCACATTTAATCATGGCAGAGAACCATCAACGTTTAGCGTAAAATCCTATTATCTGGTTCACAAGGGAGTGACCAATATCTGTACAAGTCTGCCACGATTATCACGTTTACCTGCCGCACATCCAAAACCACACACAGGTCAGTACAGATATCAAGATAACTGCCAGCAAATCAACGAACTGTGCCTGGGATGGTCTGTCCCCAGTATGATGAGGAATGATCTGTACTCTTGGTTTACAAAAGGTGTATGTCTCTATGGAAGATTTATAAGTTAGAAATGCAGATGGAAAGGCTTATGGTGACAGGAACAATGGCTCCAACCCCCAACCTGCTCTCCTATGGCGCGTACAGCCATGTATTTCATTGTAGGGCAGCCGCCATCCAGAGTAAAGTTTTCTATAAACCTCATGGGAGCGTCACCTGTTTCTATAACTCTAAGGGACAATTTTGTACATAATTCCAGAATGGCAGACTATCAAATAAATTGGTTTTGGATGTCTTTCAGCGTGACTGCATGATTGGCTGAGAAATGTACCATTTCAAATCCTCCAGCCCCCTTTTCCAGTCCCATCCTCCAGTCCCCATCACACGGTCTCCATTTCCAATCCAGTCCCCCATCTTCAGGTCCCTATCCTCTAGTCCACCATCTTTCCAATCTCCACCCCCAGTCCCATCCTCCAGTCCCATTTCCAGTCCCCATCCTCCAGTCCCCATTTCCCAGTTCCCATCCTCCAGTTCTCCATTTCAGTTCCCACTCTCAGCCTCATCTTAAAGTAACTTTTCCAGTCATCCCATCTAGACCCAATTTCCAGTTCCCACCTAGTCCCATTTCCAAGTCCCAGAACTCAGTACCCCAGCTCAAGTCCATATTTCCAGACCCCACTTCCAGTTCTAATCCGCTGGTCTCCATTTCCAGTCCAGTCCATCTATCAGGTCCCTATCCTCTAGTCCCCTCTCCAATCTCCATCCCCCGCCCATCCTCAGTCTCCATTTCCAGTCCCCATCCTCCAGCCCCATTTAAAGTCATTCCAGTTCCCATCCAGTTCCATCTACAGCACCTCATCTTAAAAGTAAATTTTTCCAGTCCCCAGCACTATAGACCTAATTTCAGTTCACCATCCCTAGTCCCAGTGCAAAGTCCCATGTCCAGTCCCCAGCTTAAGTCTATCTTCCAGACCCATGCTTCAAGTTCTCTAAGCCGCTGAGTCTATCTCATCATGTCCAGTCCAGTCCAGCCAAGTCCTTCAGGTCCTCCTCCTCCCAGATCGCAGCTCTCCCAGTCTCAATCCCATGTCCACATCCTCCGTGCTCCATTTCCAGTCCAGTCTCCATGTTCACAGCCATCATCACGTCCCCCATTTCAAGTTCCCATCATCAGCCCTCATCTTAAAAGTCATTTTTCAGTGCCACATCTATAGACCCGAATGCAGTTCCATCCCCTAGTCCAATCTTCCAAGTACCCATCTACCAGTCACAGATTCTGTCCTAATTATCAATCAATCCAAACATCCAGTGCTAATCTCCAGTCCATCATCAGCTAACTAGAGAAAGATCGATAGTAGATAGATAGATAGATAGATAGATAGATAGATAGTAGATAGATAGATAGAGAGCGATTAGATAAGGATAGATAGTGATAGATAGATAGATAGATAGATCGATCGAAGCAAGGGGTTAGGGACCTCCATATAACAGCAAGGGGTCAGGGACCTCCATATAACAGAAAGGTGTCATGGACCTCCTGAATGCAAAGTGTTGATTGCATTGTGGGTAAGAGGTGTTATCAAACTGCCCAGGGTAAGGCATGAAAACAGCATTGTACATGGCGGACAGTTAATCTGCCTTTAGGCAAAATCTTCACCACATATGGCAAATATACTTTTTTTGGCGTTAAACCTTGAGAAAACCATAGCGGTATTTATAAAAATCGGGTCAGTAAATCTATCCAAATGTTAAATATCGTAAGTAGGCAAATCTGGGAGACTTTCCTTGGCTGGAAATAGTTTTTTAATCCAATCTTAGTTTAATAATCCCCCATGATATGTTTCCTTATTAACATCATTTGAAACATTGTCGTGGGAGGTTTTTATAAAACTTTTTATATATTTTTTAGAAAAGGCGAAGTTTTTAGGCTATTTTTAGAAGATTGTTCATCTTAACGCAAGATTTTTGTGGATTTCACTTTGGTGAGATTTAATGCTGTGAAAATTTGGTCAAAATTTTTTGTAGTGGGTAAAAAACCCGATGTCCAGACAACCACCTGACCCAATTATTATTGCTATCGAGGTTTGATCTGAAAATGTCTTCTGCCCTTAGAGACATTTGATAGATTTCGAACGTCAAGTCTATCAAACGTCTTATTAGCACATTCCTGGGCCCCATATCTATAATATCTATTGCTAGTGCAACAGTAAAAACATGGGGGTTTTTAGTTACAATTTTATCCATAAAAGTGAAAAGCCTTCCAACCATGTCAAGGTAACCCCAGTATGGAAGGGTCCTAACACATTTAGCTTGGGTCATTTATCTGGGCTACACTCCCTGCGGTTGCATTTTCTGGAAATGTCTCCCGACCTTGCTTGGATGATTATTACAAGGCTAATCCTTCTTCTCTTCTCCCCCGCGACTGGCTTTTAAAAAGGAGGGAGAGGCCTCTCATCCATGTTGTATTCAAGGCAGAAGACCTCCAATTAAAGGGACGTGTTGGGGGCTACTACACATGGAAGCTGGTCAATCTTCTGTCAGAGAAGCTCTGCTACATTACATAAACATGGCCGATTTATACGATTGGCTATACAGAAACTGATGATTGGTGAATATTTGGGCCCCAGGTGAGAATCGAACCCAATTGAGGGGCTTTGCGATATTGGTTGTTCTGACTTGCTGTATTGTATCTTCCTGTTTCAGATGTTTGTTGGGTTTTGAGTTCTGTGGCCCAGGTGGTTCTCAGCAGAGGATCCCACGGACAGTTTTTGACCGTCAATCTGGCCTTTGGATTTGCGGTGATGCTGGGGAATTCTGATATCCGGCCAAGTGTCGGGTAAGTGCACTTTCTTCGGTGTCAGGGGTGAAGGGTTAAGGTTAAAACTTATCTAAAGAGGAGCATTTCATTGCAGGGGGTCACTGAATCCTGCGGTCCCTTCGCATTGTGTCTCATGGCGAGAGAACCACCCTGGATCAAACTCCAGTCTACACCTTTTCCCGATTGTAGGAGCTTTCCTTGGTGCTGGAATCGTCTATGGCTTATATTATGGTAAGTGGAAATCACAGCAGAAGGGGGTCATTAGAAAACCTTTTTTTCAGTCTTTGCTCAACACCGCCCCTTTAGGTGCTACATAATAGGCACCAGGTACAAAGAGGAGAAGCCACAGTGACGGTGTGGAGAGATAGAATCAAGCCTAGCATTATATAGAGAATGGTTTATAAGGCTACATCTTTAAATTATACACTGCTACGTCCTATTAAAAAAAATTAAAGGGGAAGCTATCATAAATTTCAGTTTGTTAAAAAGATGATACTCTAAGTCCTGAGTGAATGTGTCATAGCTGCAGTGCAGATGAGTAAACAAGCAAACGATCATACCTAATGGTTAAATGGATTTTAACCTTTGTCTCTGCATATAAGAGATTGCAATAGCATTATGTTATTAGATAATATTATTATGTAACAGTAAGTGAAAGGGTTAATGGAGCCTATAGAGGTTTCATTAGTAGTTACAGTAATTTGCACAAGAACATAAGGCAAGTTTCTACACTGCATTTGGCCTGATTTAACCACCTTTATCGATATTGGTTTCCCCCGGGTACCAACGGAACCTCCATTTGAGTACATTGCGGGGAAGGGTGTATTCAGGAAACAGGGGGAGCATTACATTGAATTTCCATCATTCTTAAGTATTTCCATGGTCTTAAAAAAATTCCAGCCTTTGCCATTTCCTGTCAGTTTTACTTTCCAGGGAAAGGCTGTAGATAAGACGTTTTATAGATATGTATACACAGAGCTTGTGGTAATCTGAGTTTAACTAACCGGATGTATTACTGTTATAGTTCTGGGTCTAGAAAGTGATGACAGTAGTGATGACTGGTTTAGAGGATTATAAGGTCTGGTAAAACGATCAACTCCTTTTTTTTATAAGCCCACCTGCCTGAAAGCCTTATTACCAAGGAATGCAGACTTATATTCAAAGCCATAAACTATAAAAACTAAAACAGATACACAATAAAATCTCGAAAAGTATCAAGTACAAAGAGCTTTGTATTACTGCCCCTCCCCTAGGTCAGTGATCTCAGACTGCTAGTGTGATTCACCTGTGAGAGAGATGAAGCTCTACATTCAGAACTTTGTATCTGCAAGCAACATAAAGGCTTCCGTAATGTTGAGGTCCACAGAGGTAAATCTTTATATAGGAATTACATGAGAAAGACAAGTGATGAATTATTTTAATACCACAGTATGCTGGGCTATAAGTAAGAGAGACATTTGTTAAAGCTGAAGGTCTCCTTTAATAAAATTGAGCATTGTAGATATTACTGGCTTTGCTCAGATTACCTGGTTATTCATCAGGAGACCCAAGAAAAGGTAAAAAAACTTCATGCATAATCAATTCATTGCAGTAAGATAACCTAACCCACTGTTCTGATTGGCCGGTGGTGTGTAACTAATCAAAAAGTTAAAGCTACACCTGTAGTGTGAATCAGTCAAGTGATATCTGTCACAAGGATAGAAATTAACCTCAAATTAGATTTACTAAGGACACTTCTCTACCTGTAATGGCATCTATCTGCACACTCAGGTCCACTCACACATTACAATTAAGCAACTGTGCATGTGTGTGCACAATAAAGCATTAAATCTTACATACCTCAAGCATCCTGTATCCTTGATTTTCTTGGTAGACATTTACCATCCAAATATAATATCAGCCGATCGGTAGGATAAAATTAAAATGGTAAACCCCAGTATTTTGCGTTGAGCCTATCATGAAGCCAATGGAGAACGCTGTCGGTGATATTTTCCAACATGAAATTGGTTGAAAATGATTGGTTGCCTTTCACAAATTCATCTGGACTATCTGACCAAAAATGGGCCAGGCTGTAAATTGTTCCAATAGAACCAGACCACCCCCAGTTTTTTATTTTGTAGTCCTTTTGTAGTCTGTAATGCTATCATTACGTTACATTGTAGTTTCTACTTTCAGAGCCATTTGGTTATTTGCCGATGACCAGCTCATGAAACAGGGCCCAATGGGACGGCTGGAATTTTTACCACATTTCCATCGGACCATCTGACGCTCATGAATGGATTCTTCGATCAGGTAAACCTGATGTGTGTGATGATTTCTGGGTAAATGTGAGTTATTAAAGGGCAAGTCCAGCCCACAAATCAAAACTACATACAGGTAAATCACCCCCTTAAACCCTAAACAGTAATAGATTGAAATGTGAAAATATATAAGTCTAACCTGAAATCCTGCACAATGTCTGTTTCCCATGTTTCTGCTTCCTGGTTCTTCCAGTTGACAAACTATCAGTTATGGATTTGACAGTTGACACACAGCCAATGACTGAATGCATCCCCTAGCTGGCTCATCTGGAGCATGCCAAGCTCAGATCCAGTTCACTAATTGCTCAGTTTCCATGAGGCATCCAGAAGCTAGCAGGCATACAGTATTGAATACAGAGGACAAAAGTAGGATATATCAAAGGCCATTCTTTTTGAAAGACGTTATTATGAGGGTGGAATTTTCCTTTAAAGGGCATGTTCAAAAAACACTTAAAATAAAAAAACTGGTGAACTTGTCAGTTATCTACCTGTAAATCCCAACTGCCATTTTTACCAGTTCATTATATGTTATTTGTAACCAATTTTACATCATAAATTCTATTTTCTTTCTGGCAAAGGTATCTCACCCTACCTCTGCTCAATGAGTTTTATAAACTTGAGCATATGCAGAGAAGGCAGCAGTGAAACAGCCATCAACATTAGTTGTGATGTCAGCGATCTCCATAAGGGAGGGGCCATATTACTCTCCCAGAATGGGGGACAATATCCTTATTTATCTGGTTAGTAATGCAGAATAATAAGTGCAGGTTAGGGTTGGGACAGTGCCCTTTAATCTAAGCTTTTATACGGGGTGAATTGCTCTTTTTTACGCCTTTTTAATTTGATTTAAACAAAGGTTCAAAATCCAGGCATGTGTGCTATGTTTGCCGTTTCTGAGAAAGCTTTTTTCATTGAGATGTCTCTTTAAATGCTGTGACACACGTGTGATGCGGTCCCAACCCGTGACGCATGGATGTGTACGAACAAAACGTTTCGGGCAATAACTCGGCCTGTGTGTAGGCGCTTTATCAGCCGAACGTCGTTCCTCGGAGACGTGAACGACAACTTATCAGCGCATACGACTTACGGACGATACCCACAGCGTGGCCGATTATTGCGTTTGAAACATTGGTTCATACCATCACTGTGTACGAGGCCTTAACTTGCCATACGATAAGACGGGTTCCTTTCCCACACCTAGTAGGGGAGACAATCTATTCAAACTAATTCACCTTGTGTGACCTCAGACTTTTTCCAGTAACTTTAGACCCAGTCACTTTCTTTTAATACGTGACCTGTCCGTTGTACGGGGGTATCTCTACATTCACATTTCAATGCTTCCTTTGTTCGGGAGGAACAAGTCCTACATTGACCTTGGTAGGTGACCAGAAATCTGCTATGAGCGTTATCAGCGATAAGTTCCTGTACTGAACAGAGAAAGAGAAAAGGTTTCATTATTAATGCAGTAGTTTAATGACTTAATTGGAAATATACCAAATAAAACATGCTGCATTTTAATGAAATAACCATTAAAGGGGAAGTTCAGTGCAAATACAGAGACTTTAAGAAAAAAGAGCAGTGTTATATCCATCCTAATGACCTTAACCTGCCCATTCAGCATTGTGTCTGTGTATAAATAAATGTAAACCGAAATACTGATTCCTGGTTAGCAGGACCCCTAGTAGAGACGTTATGGTCTTTCCCTTGACCCAGCGCCTGGGTGATTGAGTGCTCAGTAGAGATCTGAGAGAATATGTTAGAAAATAGACTAAGCATAATATAAACATACAGGAGATCATAAAAGTTCTTATCGTTAAAAGGTGCTAAGTTTGCCCCAACCAATCAAACGTTAGCTTTCAAAATGTTAAATAAGGTCTGATTGGTTGGGGCAAAATTAGCCACAATTTTAACGATAAACACTTTTATTGAATTCCCTGTAAGAATTATTAAAATTTGATATTTTCCACTGAATTTTTTTCTTTATCCATTATGTTTAAACCATTAGGTATCCAAAAAAGAAAAAATTACACCAGTATGTATTTTCTTTCAATAACGAGCTACTGAACAGCACGCCAGACTGACTTGTTTATTTCGCTAGGGATCACAGGAAACTAAACAGAAATTACAGTTTAAAGGCCAATTCCACCCTTCAAAGAAAAATTGGAGAGATGAGAGACTAACCTAAAGTTCTGCACACTGTCCTTTACTCCTCTCTCTGCTTTCTGGCTCTTTTGGTTAGATGATATCACAGCCAAGAACTGATGGTATTCCCTCACTGCCTCCTCTGAGTTTGCTCAAGCTCGTAACAAGCTCAGAAAGTAAGTTGCAAACCTTATCACGCTTTCTAATGATTTGGGGGTATGCTTTAAAAACAAACAAATTTTTCATTGAGATGTGGTACTTGCCCTTTAAAAAAAAAAGAAATGCAAATAAAGTTAGATTTTTTTTTAAAAACACAAAACGAAAAACATGCAAAGCAGACCTGCTGGAATATAAATACTACCGCAAGGCACTCGGCCACATAGAATTACATCTCCAGACTGAAAGTGTCTTTTTTACAGTTCATTGCACAGCAGCCTGTTGGTTTGTTTCTGGACCATCGTTGATCCTAACAACAACCCAATTCCACACGCGGGCTGGAAGCTTTTATGTAGGTGTTGTTGTCTCGTGATTGGGCTTTCCATGGGATTCAACTCGTTATGCAGTCAACCTGCCAGGGACTTTGGCCCGAGGTTATTTCACATCTATGGCTGGATGGGGTACTGAAGTCTTTGGTGAGTACTCATGGTTTCTGAGACATGACGGTTAAAAGGATGCGGGGTGATCCTAGCAGAGGACTTTCATTTATTGGTAAAACAGCAATCTAAGTGGACATAAATATATTGTTTTAACCAAGTTTTAATTTAAAACTCCTTCCATACAGTGTCCCAAAACATTATGTTTTTGAGATGTACTGCCCTCTGCTGCGCCTTCTTGGTCTTCAAGGTCAAAGTGGCATCACATTTATCGAATATCTGGGGTGTGAGTTTAATGTCCCAGAAGGAGTCCAACAACAGGATCCTGGGAGATCTTTTTTTCTGAAAGACAAGCCATTGTAAATAACGTATGACATGTTTTTATGATTATAAGCATACATTTTTAGTTGCCCTTGTTTGACCTGTTGACAAATAATCTTGGAGAAATCAGTGTAATGGCTGAAATAACTGAGATTATCTTATTCCAGGGCTGGAAAACCAATGGTGGTGGTTGCCAATCGTCTCGCCTTTACTAGGATCAGTAGCCGGAGTCCTGGTTTATCAGCTGATGATTGGATGCCACATTGAGCCTCAACCGAATCCACCGAACCAGAAAACGTCAAGCTGGCTAATATAAGCACAATGACAAGTTCTGAAGCAGATGTCACCAAGGGAAGATCTAAAACAACCAATGATAAGGGAACCCAAAAGCCTTCATGAGTTACAGTGTAGATTGTGCTACACTCCAAGATCATTTTAGCAAAACACTTTCTCTTATTGTACAGATTGCTGGCAGTCTCATGAAAATAGGTTCTAGCTCAAGAAAAATGTGTTATTTCACATGTGCGTCTAACACTCCAGTCTTCTGTGTAGATATGGGGTTTTGATGCATGCTTTGTACATAAATATCATACAACAACTTCTACTAGCTAAGAAAGCCTAAAGAGTTCAAATGTTCTCAACAAAGTCGTCTAATTCCAGTCCTGGAAGTTGAAGGTCACAGAAGGTCACAGTTGGGTTATCTCCAGGAAATGATCTTGGAAAAAGCTTTTCACCTATTCCCAAGAAAATGATAGGATTTGAAAAGGTTTCCAGGGCTAATTATTAATGGATAACTAACATCATTTCGCTTCCTCCAAGCCAGAACCACGTGAATTCGATTTCTCAAAGTCTGTCGAATTTCAGAATAGGAATAATCTTTGTTGTGTGTTAATAATGGTTAGTAAAAATCCTGTTCACCTTTAAATGTTTCATATATAAATACGTAATCTCATTTATAGTCTTCTTAGCGCTTGGTGGCCTTAAATAGGAGGGAGTAGGTAGTTTCATACATGAAAGAAGCCATAAACCTCTTGTAAAATATATCTTATAAAAGATAATATGGGTGGTGTCAATTTTATCGATTCTAGTTTAATTTAGACCACGGTAACTCCAAGGCGAAGTTGATAGTTAATAATGGTACATTACTTTAAAAAATATAATAGTCATGTGACACAAGTGACATCACTAGGCACAGCTAAAACTGATGATATCACTAAGCACCATGTATAGCGATATTTTACCTGGCGTATGAATGGCTTATATGGATTATAAAAAGGTTAAACCCTCCTTGGGTATAATCAAGGTCAAGAAATAATTCACAATATCTGAAATTTGAAAATGTTACAAAAAGTTATTATGGGCTTGAGGGCCATATTCTAAATCGCTAAAAAGTGTAACGCACCTTAACAATCGGTTTTTAACGATTTTCAATATACGATTGTTATCGTAAATTTAACCGATAACGATTGTCAATCTACGATAACACGATCGTAGATTACGATCCCATAGAATACCATTGCTGTCGTTTACTATCGCACGGTATTCTATGAACCGAAGTTCGTTTAAAGGACAACTATACTGTAAAAATTAACTTTTTAAAAATGAAAAGGAGCTGGGGCAAGGAGATAGGTATTGATTTTCCAACCTCCCAATGTTGTTTCGTTGAGGAGCTACAGCACATACAATTTTCATCTGCCAGGTTATGGCCCTGGGCCATTCTATATTAAAGATTGTTCTGAAGCATACAGGAAGACTGGCAGAAGCAGTTTTTTTTCCTACTGCTCCTCTATAGAAGAAATGAATTGGGAGGTAAACGCACCAATCCTCTTCCCTGCTCAGGTACTTTTTATTTAACTGTTTTAAAAAAACTTATACGCATACAGTTCCCTTTATTTAACAAACGTTCGGCCTAAATGTACAACCGCAACTGCACATTTACATCCCACTGTTACATTACCGGAATGCGTGGTAACCTAAATTGTGGAAAACGCGCCTGTATTAATATAGCCCTATGTACAAAAGGTGCTGGAGTTTCATTGGCTTATTGTAGTTAATGGCAACTGCATATAATTCAAGCATTTGCCATTCTTAATGATAAGCCCCATATGTTGTATATTTCATATATATTTTTTAAAAAAACTAATTTCCTAAAAAATACTACTAATGTACAATAAATAAGACCAAAATCAGAAAGCAAATTATATATGAAATCTTTTGTATATATATTTATATTTTTATTTCGTTTATTTCTAGTGTGTGTGTGTAAAATATTTGTTCTATTTGTAACATTATTCAGGATGTTGAAAGATACTTAGCTAGATGACCCCCACACATGTACGGTACCCTTAATCAATGAATCCAGATTGGTGTGTAAGATTCTGGATTGGCTGTATGAATTGTGAGGTGGGGCCGTCAAAACCAATAATCATGCAAGTTTTTTTGAGCACACACCTGTGCCCTTATTAATGAACTTTGTGAAATGTACAATATATAAACTTTACAGTGAACATTTTACCGTAATAACATTTCAGATAATTATCATAGTGTAATGCCAATCGCACTAGACTTATATGTAATTATTAATACAAATAATATATTTTTAGGTAAAGACCTGACAGAAAAAAGAAAATTAGATGGCAAAAGTTCATGGTCAAGTTAAGAGTTAGAAAGATCTGTCTACAAAGTCACACCAGCCTGCCCCAGCACCGTTATGATTACAATGCGCAATGCAATGGGCATATGGCCATTGACTACATAGTCACACCAGCCTGCCCCCCGCACCGTATGATTACAATGCAGGCAATGCAATGGCATATGGCCATTGACTACATGCACACCAGCTGCCCCAGCACCGTATGTATTACAAGGCAAGCAATGCAAATGGGCATATGGCCATTGACTAACATAGTCACCACCAGCCTGCCCCAGCACCGTATGATTACAATGCAGCAATGCAATGGGCATATGTGCATGACGTACATGTGCACACCAGACCTGCCCCCAGCACGTATGATACAATCAGCAATGCAATGGGCATAGGCCATTGACTACATAGTCACACCAGCCTGCCCCAGCCCGTATGAATTACAATGCAGCAATGCAATGGCATATGGCCATTGACTACATAGTCCACCAGCCTGCCCCAGCACCGTATGATACAATGCAGCAATTGCAATGGGCATATGGCCATTGACACATAGTCAACACCAGTCCTGCCCCAGCACCGTTATGATTACAATGCAGCAATGCAATGGGCATATGGCCATTGAACTCATAGTCACACCAGCCTGCCCCAGCACCGTATGATTACAATGCAGCAATGCAATGGGCATATGGCCATTGACTACATAGTCACACCAGCCTGCCCCAGCACCGTATGATTACAATGCAGCAATGCAATGGGCATATGGCCATGACTACATAGTCCACACCAGCCTGCCCCAGCACCGTATGATTACAATGCAGCAATGCAATGGGCATATGGCCATTGACTACATAGTCACACCAGCCTGCCCCAGCACGTTATGATTACAATGCAGGCAATGCAATGGGGCATATGGCATTGACTACATAGTCACAACCAGCCTTCCCCACACCGTATGATTACATGCAGCAATGCAAGGCATATGGCCATTGACTACAATTCACCCAGCCTGCCCAGCACCGTATGATTACAATGCAGCAATGCAACGGGCATATGCTCATGTGTGCATTTGGATGATCCAATTGGCTCATTTGCATAAGAGAAAAAGTTTTAAGAAAGATTGGGGAAGGTTAAGGTGTAATCTGATGTACAGAAACACATAACATTGATTTCAACCAACATGAGAATGGGATTGTGGCCAGTAATGGTGGCCTGGTGTCATGCACAGACATGAGAGTTTCTGGACACTTTTCTACTTACAAATGGTCTTGGAAATAAACGGACAAGAACAGTTTCTGGCATTTCACACTCGTTTATTACTTGCCCAACTCTTTGGTGGTACACACCTATACAATTTTTTGATCAGACAAATGGGCAATGGCACTGTCGGAAAATCCCCGCTGACCGTGCGTGTTTCTGTGGGATTGTAACCATTTTTCATCTTGACCCACCTAGAGCGCCGGCCAGGATAACTCCCTGTCAGTTGCCGCCAAAAGTGATTCAAACTGTTGGCCCATGGACTGTAAACTTGGTTTTCGGGCCTAGGCACTCTGTTTTGGGGCTATTAGCCATTGTTTGTCATAAGGTTGCTCCCTTGACCAGTCCTCCCAATGACTCCTGTTCGCTTATCACAAGCAAAATGGTATGCAATGGGGCATCACTTATAGTCGGAAGTGAATATTTATTAACTCACATCACACATGATGAAGCTGTGCCCACTTGCAATCCAATTTTGCTGGCATGGACGTTTCATATGATGAACGGTTGGTGGGAAATATCTGGTTTGTATTCAGTTAGATCAAACTGGACTGAAGTTTAGTTCTTGAAGACGTTTCGCTAGTCATCCGACTGGCTTTCTCAATCAGAAATACATACAACAGATATAACCTACATTACTGGAAATGAATAAGACCTTCACATGGTGTGGTGGGAATGAAAAACCTAAGTTGTTCTTCTGTTAACCCAACACGTATACTTAACGCAATCTACACTTGAAATAAATGATCTGGCCTCTTGATCCGAGAGCTCTACGTTTGTTCGCCGGACAATGCACTGAGGATCTGTGCCCATGCAGTGGTATTGGAGATGATATACTTGGTTTTCTTCTAGATGGATGCCACCCCAGTTCCTCAGGGATCACTAGAAAGACATTTTAATTTCAGGACCTGGGGATAGAATGCTTTCGGCTTTTGACTCTTGGTTTGGTATCTTGGTTACAACATTTCATCCTAGCACAGGCGACAACATAGCTTGAATATCCCTGAATTGCATTCTTCCTTGGAAATTTCCTACAAGCCATGGGCCTGAAACCCATTTTTCCTTATTTAATCCAAATGCAGTCTTTTGAGTCATAATGACCTAGATTAATCACGGTGCAGATCCACCAAGCAAGTGGGTTTTGTCTTGAATAGTTTCTTTAAAAAGTCTTCACCTTGTTCAGTTTGGGAGCCAAAAGGTGGAACAGGACCATTTTGGTTGAATCACAGGGTTGACCCTTTTCTAACATGGTCACTAAAAAAATCCATCAGATACAAAATGATTTGGTAATTATTATTAGCCATGTATATGGCAAATGTTCACTAAATCCTGTGGCTGTTTCTATTGGCGTCCCTATTGTCAGTGACTGCTGATAATGGCTCCTAAACAATCTCCTTATACACAGTAAGGAAATCAGACTGGGAATTTGTATTTGCAGGAGACTAAAGGGTTATTCAATAAAAGTTCTTATTGGTTAAAATGATGCTAATTTGCCCCAACCAATCAGATCTTGTTTAACATTGTAAGCTAAACATTGATTGGTTGGGGCAAAAGTAGCACCATTTTAAAGAAACTTTTATTGGATAACCCTGTAAAGGTCTACACACTATGGGGCATAAGGGCATGTGTGTTTTTTAAAGCTATAAATAGTAAGAAAAATTCGGCTTTTCAAGCCTTTTTCTTCCTTATCGTGGACATTCAGTTAGATCAACTGACTTGAAGTTTAGGGCCCTATTTAAAAATGTGCGTTATCGATTGTAAATTTACGCTGAACGTTCATTAATAATGATCGTTCGGTCATAGAGTAGCATGCGGTAGTAAACTACCGCAATGGTAATTTTATGGGGATCGTAAATCTTGATTGGGTAACGTAGCATTACGATCGGTTAATTTATGAACTTTATTGTTAATTAACAATAAACGATTTAATTAATGACGTAAAGCTCCTTTATAACTATGGCTCTTAGTTCTTGAAGACATTTCACTAGTCATCTCGACTGGATCTCTCAATTCAGAATGACTTGTACAAGAATTGTTGGCAATTATGTAAACCTTGGATGCGGGTGGACTCCCAACATGAGCATATAATAGCAAGGTCAGGGACGTCATGGAGGACCTCCATACAACAGCAAGGGGTGAGGGACCTCCATAAATAGCACGAGGGTCAGGGATCCATACCAAAGGTAGAACAGCCCAGCAATGGTCAGGGCCTCCATAAACACAAGGGGTCAGGGGCCTCCATATAACATCAGGGGTAGGGACCTCCTATAATACAAAGGTCAGGGACCCTCCCTATAATATCAGCGGGTGTCAGGGACCTCCATATAACAGCAAGGGGTCAGGACCTCCTTATAATATCAGGGTACAGGGACCTCCATATATATCAAGGTGGTCAGGGCCTCCATATAACAGCAAGGGGGTAGGGACCTCCTATATTATCAAAGGGGTCAGGGACCTCCCTATAATCAAGGGGTCAGTGGACCTCCATATAACAGAAAGGGGTCAGGGACCTCCATATAACAGAAAGGTGTCATGGACCTCCTGAAGTGCAAAGTGTTAGGAGGACCTCCCATATAACAGCAAGGGGTCAGGGACCATCCATATAACAGAAAAGTGTCAGGGACCCATCATAACAGCAAGATGTTAGGGACCTCCATATACAGCAAGGTGTCAGGACCTCCATATAACAGCAAGGTGTCAGGGACCTCATATAACAGCAAGGGGTCAGGGACCCTCCATATAACACAAGGTGTCAGGGACCTCCATATACAGCAAGGGTTAGGGACCTCATATCGAAAGGTTCAGGGACCGTCATATAACAGAAGGTTTCAGGGACCTCCATATATACAGACAGGTGTCAGGGACCTCCATATAACAGCAAGGGGCAGGGACCCGTCCATATAACAGCAAGGGGTCAGGGACCCCTTATAATATCAAGGGGTCAGTGGACCTCCATAACTATCAAGGGTCAGGGACGCTCATATAGCAGCAAGGGTTAGGGACCCTCCATATAACAGTAGGGGTCAGGGACCTCCATATAACAGCAAGGGGTCCAGTGGACCTAAGGAACTCCATATAGCAGTCAAGGTTTAGGGACCTCCATAATACAGAAGGGGTCAGGACCTCCATATAACAGACAAGGGGTCAGGGACCTCCATATAACAGACAGAGGGTCAGGGACCTCCATATAAACAGACAGGGGTCAGGGACCTCCTATATAACAGGACCATAAACGACGGTCAGTGGACCTCATAAAAGCAAGAGTTAGGGACTCATATACGCAAGGGGTTAGGGACCTCCATTATAACAGCAAGGGGTCAGGACCTCCATATAACAGAAAGGGTCAGGACCTCCTGAATGCAAAGTGTGATTGCTGTGTGGGTAAGAGGTGTTATCAACTGCCCAGGGTAAGGCATGAAAAACAGCATTGTACATGGCGGACAGTTAATCTGCCTTTAGGCAAAATCTTCACCACATATGGCAAATATACTTTTTGGCGTTAAACCTTGAGAAAACCATAGCGGTATTTATAAAAATCGGTGTCAGTAAATCTATCCAAATGTTAAATATCGTAAGTAGGCAAATCTGGGAGACTTTCCTTGGACGTGAAATAGTTTTTTAATCCAATCTTCAGTTAATAATCCCCCATGATATGTTTCCTTATTACATCATTGGAAACATTGTCGTGGGAGGGTTTTTTATAAACTTTTTATATATTTTTTAGAAAAGGCGAAGTTTTAGGCTAGTTTTAGAAGATTGTTTCATCTTAACGCAAGATTTTTGTGGATTTCCTTTGGTGAGATTTAATGGCTGTAAAATTTGGTCAAAATTTTTTGTAGTGGGTAAAAACAACCCGATGTCCAGACAACCACCTGACCCAATTATTATTGCTATTCGAGTTTGATCTGAAAATGTCTTCTGCCCTTAGAGACATTTGATAGATTTCGAACGTCAAGTCTATCAAACGTCTTATTAGTGTTTCCTCTGGGTAATCAAGTTTCCCCCAAAATCATAAGGAAACACTAGTGTTGCACATTTTGTTCTAATTCTGCAGTAACCAATGAAATGTGGTAGGTGGTAGAAAGGTATCATCTGATTGGTTGAGGCAAATTAAAAGCTTGCACCTTATTGAGTAAGCCTTAGTAAGTTTAGATTGTAAGCTCTTTGGGGGAGGCTATATAAGGACACGATAAGTGCAGAAAAGCTGGATTTTGTACAGGTCTCTGCAGAGAAATCCTGAAGATGGAATTAGAGAATATTGTGTTTATATTGTCTAATGAAATATCCAACCTAATATTATTGGAACAGATTTTCTACCCCAGTTGTATGAAGATTGTGCAATCAGATTTCAAGGTGTGTGCTAGCTTTATATTAATATTGACACCTTGTGCTGTGCATGTATGTGCATGTCAGATGCTATGTATTCACATTTAACATCATGGCAGATAACCATCAACGTTTAGCGTAAATAATCCTATTATCTGGTTCACAAGGGAGTGACAATATCTGTACAAAGTCTGCCCACGATTATCACGTTTACCTGCCGCCCCATCCAAACCCACACACAGGTCAGTACAGATATCAAGATAACTGCAGCAAATTCAACCGAACTGTGCCTGGGATGTCTGTCCCCAGTATGATGTAGAATGATCTGTATCTTCTGGTTATACAAAAGGTTTATGTCTCTATGGAAAGATTTATAAAGCTTAGAAATGCAGATGGAAAGGCTTATGGTGACATGGAACTAATGGCTCCAACCCCCCAACCTGCTCTCTACCTATGGCGGCGTACAGCCATGTACTTTCATTGCTAGGGCAGCCGCCATCCAGAGTAAGTTTTTCTATAAACCTCATGGGAGCGTCACCCCTGTTTCTATAACTCTAAGGCCTGGTACACAAGGGACAATTTTGTACATATCTTCCAGAATGGCAGACTATCAATAAATTGGTTGGATGTCATTTCAGCGTGACTGCACGATTGGCTGAAATTTACCATTTCCAATCCTCCAGCCCCCCTTTTCCAGTCCCCATCCTCCAGTCCCCATCCACCGGTCTCCATCTTCCAATCCAGTCCCCCATCTTCAGGTCCCTATCCTCTAGTCCCCATCTTCCAATCTCCATCCCCCAGTCCCCATCCTCCAGTCCCCATTTCCAGTTCCCATCCTCCAGTCCCCATTTCCAGTTCCCATCCTCCAGTCTCCATTTCCAGTTCCCATCCTCCAGCCCTCATCTTAAAAGTAACTTTTTCCAGTCCCCATCCTCTAGACCCTAATTTCCAGTTCCCATCCCCTAGTCCCCATTTCCAAGTCCCCATGCTCCAGTCCCCAGCTTCAAGTCCATATCTTCCAGACCCCATCTTCCAGTTCTAATCCGCTGGTCTCCATCTTCCAGTCCAGTCCCCCATCTTCAGGTCCCTATCCTCTAGTCCCCTGCGTCCAATCATCCATCCCCGTCCCCATCCTCACAGTCTCCATTTCCAGTCCCCATCCTCCAGGTCCACATTTCAGTTATCTCAGTCGACAGTTCCAGTCCCTGCCATCCTCTACAGCCCTCATATTAAAAGTAACATTTTTCCAGTCCCAGCACTTGAGACCCTAATTTACAGTTACCTCCCTAGCTCCCATGTGCAAAGTCCCATGTCCAGTCCAGCTTCAAAGTCCCATATCTTCCAGACCCCAGCTTCAAGTTGCTCTAAGCCGTCTGAGTCTAAATCTTCACATGTCCCAGTCCCCCATCTTCAGGTCCCTATCCTCTAGTCCCCATCTTCCAGTCTCCATCCTCCAGTCTCCATCCTCCAGTCCCCATCCTCCAGTCTCCATTTCCAGTCCCCATTTCCAGTTCCCATCCTCCAGTCCCCATTTCCAGTTCCCATCCTCCAGCCCTCATCTTAAAAGTAACTTTTTCCAGTCCCCATCCTCTAGACCCTAATTTCCAGTTCCCATCCCCTAGTCCCCATCTTCCAAGTCCCCATTCTCCAGTCCCCAGCTTCCTGTCCTCATCTTCCAAGTCCCCAACCTCCAGTACCCATCATCCAGTGCCCATCTTCCAGTCCTCAACCTAGAGACCATTCTACTTCCTATGCCTAACTAGTGCTAGACTGTCTATTATCTATCTATCTATCTGTCTTCTAATCTACTAGCTATCTACTATAAATAACTATATCTATTATAAAATTGAATCTAATATCTATCTATCTATCTGTCTGTCTGTCTGTCTAATCTATCT
Organism: Hymenochirus boettgeri; assembly: GCA_019447015.1. Classification (NCBI taxonomy): domain Eukaryota; kingdom Metazoa; phylum Chordata; class Amphibia; order Anura; family Pipidae; genus Hymenochirus; species Hymenochirus boettgeri. Next base: position 412,647,853 of record CM033469.1, read on the forward strand.
ATTATCTTCTGTCCTGTCTAAATCTCTATCTATCTGTCTGTCTGTCTGTCTCTCTCTTACTATCTGTCCCTGATCTGTCTATCTATCTATCTAAGTCATCTATCTATCTTATCTATCTAATCTATCTACATCTATCTATCTCTTCTGTCCGTCTATCTATTATCTGTCTTTTCTGTCTATCTATTATCCTATCTCTCTGTCCTGTCTTCTATCTCAATCTATCTATCTATCTATCTCATCTATCTATCATCTATCTATCTATCTATCTCTCTATCTATCTATCTATCTGTCTGTCTGTCTTCATCTATTATCTGTCTGCTGTCTACTAGTATCTATCTAATCTATCTTCGGCTGTCTTCTATTATACTGTCTTCTGTCTATCTATTATCTAAGCTTCCCTGATCATCTATCTATCTATCTATCTATCATCTTATCTATCTATCATCTATCTATCTTTCGATCCTATCCGTCTGTCTGCTATCTAATTATCTGTCGGTCCTGTCTGATCTATCTATCTATCTATCTATCTGTCTGTCTGTCTTTCTGTCTGGTCTATACTACTCTACTATCTATCTATCTATCTATCTATCTATCATCTATCTATCTATCTATCTATCTATCTGTCTGTCTATTATCTATCCTAATCTATCTATCTATCATCTGATCTATCTCTCTAATCTCTATCTGTCTGTCTGTCTGTCTGTCTGTCTGTCTATCTATCTATCTATCTATCTTCTAATCTATCTACATTATCCCTATCTACCATCTATCTATCAATCTATCTACTATCTATCTATCGCGTCTGTCATTATCTATCTATTATCTGTCTATCTATCTATCTATCTACTGTCTGTCTAATCTATCGATCTATCTAGTCTATCAGTCTCATCTACACTATCTATCTATCTATCTATCTATCTATCTCTATCGTCGTCTATCTATCTAGCCTATCATCTATCTACTCTATGCTATCTTCTATCTATCTATCTATCTGTCCTGTCTATTATCTATCTATCTATCTATCTATCTAATCTATCTATCTATCTATCTATCTATCTGTCTGTCTTCTGTCTATCTATCTAATCTCTATCCGATCTGCTGTCTGTCTACTAGTCTATCTATCTATTCTATCTATCTATCTGTCTGTCTATTATCATCTATCTGTCATCTATCTATCTATCTATCTATCTACTATTGTCTGTCTGTCTGTCTGCTATCTATCTATTCTATCTAGCTTATCTTATCTATCTATCTATCTTCTATCTATCATGTAAATCCTACTATCTATCTATCCTCTATCTATCTATCTATCTATCATCTATCTAATCTGTCTTCCGTCTGTATCTGCGTCTGTCTATTCTTCCTATCTATCTTATCATGTATCTAAATCTATCTATCTATCTATCCATCTATCTACTATCTATCTATCTATCATCTATCTATCCAGCTTTCTATCTACTATCTTTCTGTCTATATCTATCTAATCTATCTATCTATCTATCTACTATCACTAATCTATCTATCATCTGTCTATCGATCTATCTATCTATCTATCTATCTATCTGTCTCTTTCCTCTATCTATCTGGTTATCTATCTATCTGTCTGATCTTACACTTCCTCTCATGTCTATCTATCTCTCATCTCTAGCTCTTCTACTTGGTCTCTGACATCCTATCTCTAATCTATACTTCTATCTATCATTACCAGTATCTATCTATCTATCTATCTCATCTATATACTCTTCATCTTATCTATCTTCTATCTATCTGTCTGTCCTATTACTATCTATCTATCTATCTACTTCCTGCTGTCGCATCTATCGATCTATCTATCTTCTATCTATCTATCTATCTATCATCTATATCTTCTATCATTCTTTTCGACCTTTCTTCTTGCGGTCTTTATCATCTATCTATCGATCATCTATCATCTATCTTCTTCATCGCTATCTATCTATCTACTACTATCTATCTTCTTCTATCTTCTGTCATCGTCTATCGAGCGAGCAAAGCTAGCGAGTCTTTTGGTGAAGCACAAAAATGGATGAATGATGAGGCCACTGATGAGGGAGGCAAACAGAATATACAGAAAAGTGTTGAGAGAAATAAATAGGGTGATTTGAATTAGACGGATGTTATTTATTGCGAGGGCCCAGCTGCAAGTACAAACGTTTCTGAGCGGTTAAAGGGAAAAAAAAGAAAAAGAAGAGAGAAATGAAAAAGCAAGACAAGAGAGAGGCAAGAGAGGAGGCCACAGAGGACCGGAACAAGGCAAACAGAAACCGCGCAACAAAGAATAGCGCGCAGCAGAGAGAAAGGAAAGAGGGAGGGCGACAGGGCGTTACAAAAGACGCCCGGCTCACGACCCGCACGAGAACGGGCTGACACGGGGCCACACACATGGGGTAGACTCCGGGTGCCCGCCATGGCAGACGCAAACCGTCTCCAGCAGGTGTGTCAGAGCTCACCATAAATGTGCAGCACACTGCTGGTGGCGGGACTGGGGGACTAACCTACAGTCTGCGTGCGTACGCTTAACGATAGCGCGAGAGATCGTACGACAGCTAGGCGGGCTAGACTAGGATGTGCTGTCAGGACTATGACTTACACTAACTAATCCTACTAATTGTCCGTCGGACCTCCCACATCATTGTATTGACGTCGGATACTACAATTTGTGTGTCCAGTACATCTCGATCTATTGCACGTGCGGGACACTCATCGTCCCGCCTCCTGTCACCACTTGCCTAGCCGTGTCCGAGTACTTGGCGACTCCTTCAAGATGACGCGCGTGTGCCTGTGCTCCATTCCGTCCGCTCGACCCTTCCCCCCTTTCTTCTCTCCATGCGACCCGCCCTTCTAGTTTCCGCTTTTTCTACCCTCCCCCCCTGCTTCTCCCCCCTCCTCTTTTCCCCCTCCCTGCTCTGGCTGCCCGCCTACTACAGATGGGGGTTGGAGCCACGGTTAATACTCCAATGTCGACCAAGAACGCCTTGTCCCTGCATATCTCAACGTGTGAAGCATGGCCATAAGTCCATAAACCTTTTGGTGCGCTATACCAGAAAGCAAGCAGCAAATCGACAGCAGACTGGAGAGGACAGAGCATCCCACACACAGGCGGTTAATGTTCCGGCAGTGGTCAGTTGTGAATAGCTGTCCTATCGGGGTGGGGGACAATGGGAAGCGGCCGGCGGAAACGTGCATAAATCGTTAGAAAGCGGCAGCACATCTTCCGTACAATCTTGATCCACGTGGAGGACCCGGCTGGTGTCACGCACCAAAGTATAGCGACATAGAGCTTAAAAGCTACGCACACAAACTAGGATGAGGGAGCTGCCCTGAGGTCTATGTAATACCTAGCATCATGACCTGCACAGGGCAAGCACAGCACCAGGACGGTGTTCATAGTGAGAAGCTGCACCAACCGGGAAAATCTATTGCACAGTCTTACGACATACACGAGCAAACATGGCAGTTGAAGAAATCGTGGTTTCAATGGTCTGAGGTAGGGATGTCGGAGTATTGTCATTAAGGAGAATATAAACACGCTATTCTCTAGGGCAAAAATAATACCAGGTTCAGGATTATCATCTCGAACCTGTAACAAATCCAGGCTTTTCTGCACTTCTCGTGTCCCTTTAGATAGCCAGGGTCGGGGGGGGTCAACCCAAGAGCGCTACAAATCTAAAACTCTAAGGCGTACTCAAAGAAGGGGCAAATCGTATTTAAATTTGCCAAAAAATCAACCAAATCGATGATGACCTGTTCTAACACAAAGCCTTAGCCCCATGCAGTTGGGTATACGGCCGACAAAAGGTTATAACGAAAATGGGCAACCACAGCGAGGTAGATGGGCGCGGGGGGATGCATTATTAATATGTGGGAGGGGGGACGATGATTAACCCAGAAGATCACGACTAATAAGGTATCCGTTTAGGGTGGAGACGGGTGACTATAAACGAGAAAACCGGAAGCTAGCCAAATATGTCCCCCGTAAAGGTTCCGCAAACATAAAAATTGTCAGATGTCTAATCGCAAATAGCGAATAATAGGTGTGGTCAGTGGTTGGTCGAAACATCGGGGGAATATTATAGTATAACGCGCTACTGACAAAAAAAGTTTCTGGGAGCCAAAAAATTTCGGGACAGCAGTGAAATACGCACCAAAGTGAAGGGTCGAAAAAAACAAATATCGCTTGCATGAAAAAAAAGAACTGACGGGGCTCTTCTAAAAATAGCCTAAGTGGATAACGGTTCAAATACCTTTTCTAGAAATAATAGCGTAAAAAAGTTTTTCTAAAACCGGTCCCCGGCAATTGTCAAATGACTTTGAATAAGGAAACAAATCGCATTGGGGTATTGATAGAACTAGATTTTTGCGTAAAAAACTACGTTCCACACGGAAATCGTCCCATAAAATTAGTGCCCAGGTGACTCTTACGATTATTTCTAGACATTTGGCGACTGATTTTACGACGGCGCTATTATAAAGGGTTGTAAAAGGGAGAATACGGAACCGGGGGAAAATAAGGCTAATAAAATGGTGAAATATAATCGTGTCAAGTTTAACCGCCAAAAAACAGTAAAATGTGGCCACAATAAGGGAAAAAATGTGATAAGGTGAACATAGGTGATTTTCGCGAAGGCAGATTACACACAGAAGAACTGTGTGGTGCCGCAGTGGGGCATTACCAATGACTGTGTTCTTGCCATTCACCCTGGGGCAGTTGTGATAACACAAAAAAATCTTACGACGGCACCTGCAATCAACGCTTTACACAAAAGATTGCAGGGTTCAGGAGGGGGGGTACAAATGACACCAGAACTTTCGGTTAGAGAGGAGTCGCCTGACCCCTTCTGTTATATGGAGGAGGTCCCTAACCCCTTGGCTGTATATATAGAGGGGCCCCGTAACCTCTTGCATTTGTAGATTGATGCGCCCGGACCCCTGTCTTTATAAGGAGGTTCCCCTGACACCAGTTCTGTTCTAGGGGTTCCTGACCCCGGTCTGTTTCATAATTAGAGGTCCCCTGACCCTGTCGTTCGTATGGAGAGGGTCCGGGACCCTTGCTGTATAAACTGGAGTTCCCTACCCTCACTGTTATAGCATGGAGGATCCCTAACCCCATGGTTGGCTGTGCTTCTAGTAATGGGAGGTCCCTACCCCTTGCTCTGTTATAATAGTAGGTCCCTGACCCCTTAAAACATGTTATATGGCGGATCCCTAACCCCTTGCTGCTATAATGGATGGTCCCTGACCCCTTAGTTATTTAAAAATGTATGAATCCCTGAACCCCCTTGCTGTATTATAGCGGGGTTCCCGTGACGCCCTTGCTGGTTTATGTAGGTAAATCCCGTGACACACCCACTGTCTGTATACGGAGGTCCGGCCTGAACGCGCGCTGTTCTGTGATTATATAGGAGGATCGCCGGTGACCCATAAAACCTTTTCTGTGTAGAGTGGAGGGGCCCGGAACACACCTGTCTGATTATTATGTATACCGCTGACCGCCTTGCTGATTAAATCGTGGGATGATCCATGACACCTGGTAGCTGTGTATATGGAGGTCCCTCCCTCTTGTCTTGTGGATATATATGGAGTGCTCAGCGCTGAAGCACCTTTCTAATCTCTTTTATATGGAGTGTACCCTGACCCCTTGCTGTTATATGAGGTCCCTAACACTCAGTGCATTCAGCGAGGATCCATACACCTTTCTGGTATTGGAGGGGGCCCTGACCCCTTTCTGGTTTATATGGAGGTCCTGACACCTTGATATTATGTGAGGATCCCTGACCCCTTGCTGCTATTGGAGGGTCCTGAACCCCTTGCTGTTATGATGGAATGGGATCCCGGACCCTCTTACTGTTATTAGTGGATGAACCCTAACCCTTGCCTGCTATATGGAGTCCCTGACCCCTTATATTATATGGAGGTCCCCTACCCCTTATAGTTAAACTAAGGGGTCCCCTGATCCCCTGCGGTTATAATGGGGTCCCTGGCCCTTGGCTGTGTAAATATGTGGGGGAGGCTTCCCTGAACAACACTGTCTGTAATAGGAGTTCAACTGGACCCCGCTTTCTACTTTTCCTGTTGATATGGAGGTCCCTACCCTTTCGTGTTCGATGGAGGAAGTCCCTAACCCTTGCTGTATATGGAGGGTCTGACACCTGTGCGGTTCTATGGTTGTCCCTAACCTCTGCTGTTCATATGGAGGTCCACCTGACAGTCCGCGCTATTGCTGTTTATGGAGGTCCCTGACCCTTCCTGTTCTATGGAGGTCCCTAACACTTTGCATTCGTGAGTCATGACACCTTTCTGTTATATGGAGTCCCTGCGACCCCTTTCTGTTATAGTGAGGAGGTCCCTAGACACCAAGGAGTGATATTATAGGAGGGTCAGCCTGACCCTTGCTGTTATATGGAGGCTCCCTTGACCCCGTGCAATGATTGTACAATAATGCAAGGTGGTCCTGACCCCTTTGCTGTTATATGGAAAGATCGGCTGACCAACTTGCGTATTAGAGGTCCCTCAACTCCGTTGCTGTTTGTATGCGTCCCACATGACCCCTGGCTGTGATATGCTAATGTGGGATTTTCCAGGGTACATACATTGCCAAACAGATTCATTGGTACAATCCATTTCTGAGGAGGGTACTAGATCCAAGCGGGATTGGACACGTAGAGATATAATGAAATGTCTTCAAAGAAACAAGAGAGCCTATTCTAGAAGGAGGCTTTATCGATGCAGTGTAGTTAAAATCGTTATTATTGTGTGAATTAAGCATAAAATTTCCCTCAATAAATTGGAAGCACCGATCGGGGAGATCTAGCGTTTCCTCAAACTCTAATAGGGATATTACGATCCAACCCGAAATTACCCCAGTGCGGTTTAGTTGACTACCGGCAATGGCTTAACTGCTATGACCGACACGTCATTAATCTAAAAAATAACGGTGTCAGAGGCGGTACCAATTTACCAGGATGGTCGCATAAACGAGGGGCATTTAATAAATAAGGGCCCTAACTTCAAGGTCCCAAATTGAATTAACTGAATGTCACAGAGTCAAGGATAGAAGAAAGGCTTGAAAAGCAACGAGGATTTCTGGCTTACTATTTATAGCCTTTTAAACAACAACATCGCCGAATCCCGCATCGTGTGTTTAGGGACCTTTACCGGGTTAAACCAAGTAAAGTTTCTTTAAAATGGTGGTCTACTGAGTGTTGTGCCCACAACCATCGATGGTGTGTAGCTTTCAATGGTGTAACAAGATCGGATTGGTTGGGGCAAACTTAGCATCGATTGTTTAACCATAAGAACTTTTTATTGACTAACCCTCTTATTTCCTCGGACTGGCAAATACAAAATCACCAGTCTGATTTCCTTTACTGTGTATAAGGAGATTGTTTAGGATGCCATTACTCACAGTCACTGAACACCTGGGGGGACGCCAAGTCGTAAACATCCCCGGGATTTAGGAGTGAACATTTTGGTCCATAGTACCACGTGTGCTAATATATTACCAAAATCATTTTGTATCTGATGGATTTTTATTATTTGGACCATGTGTAAAGGGTCACCCTGGCTGGATTCGAACCAAATGGGTCTGTCCACGCTGGGATTTGGCCTCCAAGCTCTGTAAACACTGAGAATGAGGGAGACTTTGTCATATAAGAAACAGAGAAGTGGCTATTCAATGGTGCATGCTACTGTGAGGCGGGGTTCTGCTATTCATCAGGTTCATGGAGATCTGTTGTATTCAATCTAGATCAACTGGACTTGAAAATGTAGTTGCTTTAGAGTACGTTTCGACTACTCATGAAACCGAAACTGGTGCTTTCTCAATTCAGACAGGGACTTGTAACAAGAATCAAAGGTGGCAATTATATTTACCGCTGGGAAAATCCCCATAGGCATAATCAACAGGGGGGGAGTTCGAATAGTCTAAGCTAAAGAATTGAAAACAGCGTCACGAGGAAAGATCCCTTAAAACAACGATGTTGATGTGTGTACAGAGTCGGGGTCCAAAATCACTGTGCTCCGTTTGTTCAAACATAAGTAGAAGTGGAGAAATAAAAGTCACACAAACAAAGTAGGCGGGTCTACAAGTATAAATAACAATCAGCTGGTACAAAATCAAACGGAGGAAGGCGGGGCGGATAGTCTCGCTGATAGTCGACAAATGAGTAGCAACCCTCCGATGTGGGTGATTCTCAGGAGTTTCACAAAAAACAAGCGTATGCCGGCTGCTTCTTATACGGAGAACCGCGACAACGGGTCACTATCACAGAGGGCGGGACAATGCATTGTAATATCAAGAAAGAAGGAAAAAAAGGGGTATCCGAGAGGTTGTGCCCGGTTTACACACACGAGGACAAACAAGACGCTGAAGCGTCATAGGGTATGCAATGCAATGGCAGTAGAAAATGGTCTCTGATTGTGTGGTATGTGGGAGACCAAACAGCGACGCATCACACAGTATGGGGGGCGCAGCACAGGAAGACCCAATTCCGATTTCCTCGCTGTCCGCTCAGCGCGTTGTACTAGCGTGCGTAATTTAAGTACAAATAAACTTGGACCTAGTGTGTAAGGGATGAGCGATAACATGGCGGAAGGCAAACTACTGGGGTGCAGAGGGGTAAGAAGGCCATTTAGGGGACAATCAAAGACCACAAGCCTAAATGAGGCTGGGGGTGGTTCGACAAGCCGGGGGGGGGAACGGTCGGCCATGTACATGCTGAGTTTTATTAACAACCTTACTCTGGGCTGTCCTATAACACCGGATCTTAGCCACTATCGAGTCACACCACTACACTGGCTTTGAAAAATGCTAAATTTGGGATGAATATTTCAGGGTACAGGGTAATTTGCCCTACAAACAGGAAAAAATCTTGGGAAAAGAGGATCGCGTGGAGTCCAGTGAATACCTGACTTGAGAAAGCCAGTCTGATGAACCCTAGCGGAAGATGTGCTTCAAGACCTGACATTTCAAGTCCAGTTGAATCTAATTGAATACAACAATAATATAAACTATTTCAAGACAAACCCACTGCTTTGGGACTGCACGTGATGAATTTAGGGTCATTTGACCATCAAAAAGACATTGTGAATGAAATCCGGAAAATGTGGTGCTATTTATCCAGGGCCATGGCTTTGTAGGAAATGTCGCCAGGAAGGAAGTCAGTGGATGAGTCAAGCTAGGTTAATGTGCTTTGAAACGTTTAGGATGACAATTTTGTAAAGACAGAGACAGCCACCGGGGATGACAGGCGGGAATCAACACCCTTGAAAGATATGTCATATCCACAACTGTTATCGTGGGGAACAATATAACTTATGATCTTGCTATTGTCACTGAGACTGGGGGTGATCCATCTAAAGAGTGGGAAAAACAAGAGTATGTTCGATCTTCCAAACACTGCAGATGGGCAACAGTCCCCTGGCCCGGCATTGTCCGAGCAAGAGCACAAACTTAGATGCTTCTCGATCATAGGCCAGGATAATAATTAATTTACGAAATGTAACATTGCTTTAAAGTATAGTTTGAGGGGGAAGTTCAACGAAAAAATGACAACGAAACACAACATATTTTGTCATTCGCACACCACCCGTGTGAAGGTTCTTATTCATCCAGGTCATGGTATAGAGGTCGTTTGTATGTATTTTGTAAAATGATGAGAAAGCCAGGTCGTAATGACTAGCTAAACGTCTTCAGGTGCGAGGACTTCCGAGTCACAGTTTCTCAGGCTGCACGGACAAATCGTGACATGGATTTCCCACAACCGTAAAGGGCATAGAATAAACCATCACGTATCGTGATACGTGTACCAAGTGATATAGCCAAAAGCGAACACGAAAATTGATGCAATGTAATCACAATTGCAGGCTGTGTAAGAGGGGATAAAAATTCACATGAATAATTACAGCGGTGTCAGCTGTTCAGTGGGGTTCGCGCGGGATGCAATAAAAGACACAATTTTTGTCACGGGTTGTCTATGGCGAAAGGGTCAGTTGGAAGCGGACCTGGCAAAGGGAGCACGCGTATGAAAACCTTGTGTAATGGAGCCACAAAAACGAGTAGGCCGGCCACCTACAAACGCGATATGTATACGTGGGTCCCTGGCCGAACGTATATGAAGGAATCACTTTTTCGCGCAAGGGTCGTGAAACCACGGGTGATTAAAAAATTCCCGTGGCCATAAGAATAACCGCGGTATGCTTGGAAATGGGTGCATGAATCCAGTGACAGAAGTGATTATACGGCTGGGCGGCGCCACAGAAACCCAAGCACGGTCCGGCGGGTTTTGATGCCTGTCGGGCAATTGCCGAAAGAGTACGCGCCGGACAAGGGGTGGGGGAAGGGTAGATTGTTGTCTGATCAAGAAAAGTATTTATTACGGAAGAAAGGGTGTGTGATATGTACCACGCCCCCAAGAGTGTGGGGCAGTAACAGTAAAGCGTAGTGTTAAATGGAGCCCAGAACCTGGGTGTGCTGTGTCCAGTTGTATTTCCAATTCCAAGCACCATGTAGTGAATAGATCAGGTGTGGTCCGAAACGATACTCACTGGCTGTGAACGACGTGACACCAGCCTCCCATTCACTGGGCCGGGACAACAGCCCATTCTCATGGGTGTATGATTTAGACCATCAATTGTCTGTGGTTTTCTATACACATCAATACGAAGCCTAACACCTTCCCCCATAGAGTCAAGTCTTTCTAAACTTGTTTGCATACAAATCTAATTAACGAGGATAGATCCGAATTGGATCATGCCAAGTATGCATCAAGTGAGAAAAAAAGAAGGGGGAGATGGCATATGTGCTCCATTGCCAGGAGGTAAATGCTGCAAGTTGTCATAAGCGTGAAGTGTGCTGTGTGGCAGCAAAGGCATGGGGTGTGACAGATTATGGTAAATTGGGCACATGGCCACATACTGCGCCATTGCAAAGGAAAAAGAATTGCTGTGCAAGGTTGTAATCGGACATACTGGTGGTGGCATGGGGAAGGGGCGGCGGCCTTGTCCTGTAGTAGACTAGTGTAGTCTAGTGTGCCATATGCACAAACATTGTCCGTTGCTGGCACTGGTTGAGTATTGTAGGGGATGGCAAAATAGCGATAGCTATAGGGCGACAAGAGGGGCAGGTGTGACTGAGTGAGGTGAGGGCGACAGGGAATGGCCATCTGCACCATGTTGTGCAGTTGCATGCAGGGGTGTAAATCTAGAAGAAAAGGAAAAGGTGCTTGGGGAAGAGTCAAAGGCGTGGTGTGTGGTTGACACTATTAAGTCCGAGGGTAGTAAACCGATACTTGTGCGCCGATTCCAAGTGGCTGGCCATAGCATTTGGAGGGTCGATAAAAAAGGGGAGAACGGTGGCGAGGTGGGGGGCGAAGGGGAACTGAGTTGTGACTTGTGGGAGGGTCAAAATGGCCATATGCCCCGTTTGTCATGGTTGGGGGATTGAGGTAGTGGGGGGGGAATAGCATACGGGGCGTGGGCAGGCTGTTGGGTACTATGAATGATACCAATGGTGCGGCATGCCCGTAAATAGCACTTGCAGTGATCAATTGATATCATGTTAAACGGTGCTGGGGAGCACAGTGCTGGTGATGAAGAGTCTATGTATAGTCGAGGTGGGCCATATATTGGCGCGCGGTTGGCCTAAGCTATGCTTGGACAATTAGTAAGTGACAATGAGCAAACGTTGTGACGCTAGGTTGGAAAGCAGGACTGGTGTTACTATGTTAGATTCAATGGCGCCATGAGAAAAATGCCCGATAGTGCATTGCTGCAGTGGGGTTGTATCACACGGCTGCTGGGGGCAAGGCTGGTGTGAACTATGAATGTAGGTCATGGCCATATGCCTTGCGATTGGCGTGCCTATTGTGTAATATCAGTACGGTGCTGTGTGGGTGCATGAACTGGTGGTTACTAGTTTAGGGTCAATGGACCTATAGAAGGAAGGGGAAAAATAAAACAGGGGAAGGGAGAAGGGGGGGAAGTGCCATTGCATATTTGCTGCTTGTAATCATAAATGACGGTAGCTGTGGGGGGCAGGCTGTGTGTAACTAGGATGTACGTTCAATGCCATTAATGACCCATTGCATTGCTGAGGAGTGGGGGGAACAATTGTTAATCATAGGATGAGGCGGTGCTGGGCAGGCGGTTTGCTATGATAGTACCAATGCCATAAAATGCCCATTGGGCGCATTGCTGCGGTTGTCGCATATACGTGTGCTATAGGCAGGCTTCGTGTGACTATTTAGTCAATTGCCAGTGAAATCCCATTGCCAATTGGCCTGCAGGGATGGTGTATCATAACTGTGCTGTATGGCAGTCTGGGATTTGACTATGTACATGCACTGGCCATATGCCCACTTGCATTGCAGTTGCAGGGATCATACGGTGCTAGGGGCATGCTGGTGTGCTTTGTAGGAGAGAACTTCTCTAACTCTAAAACTTGAACCATGAAACTTTTGCCAGAGGTATCTGATTCTTTTCTTTCTCTCTCATGGCAGGTCCTTACTAAAAAAATAATATATTTTGTATTAATAATTACAATAAGTCTAAGGCTACTTGGTGGCATTACCAAACTATACGATGTGACTTAATCTGAACAATGTAGTTACGGTAAAAGAATGTTCACTGATAAGTTATATATTTAACTTGCCTCACACAGAGTTCATTAATCAGGGCAGAACCAGGTGTGCTCAACGACACTTGCATGATTATTGGTTTAACGGCCCTGCAACCTTCACATGTCTCAGCCAATCAGAATTACAAGATTCACCAAACGTATCTGCGATTATTGAGATACAAAGGGTGACGATGACAATGTGTGTAGGGGGTCATCTGGACTAAGTACGCTTTCAAAGCCAAAGTCCTGAATGAATGGTGCTACAATAGATGACGTACAATACTTTACAACACAGGGCACACCGTAGAGCAAATCAATACGAAGATTACATAATAAAACCAAATATATATATACAGAAGAATTCATATAATTTTGCTTTCTGATTTTGGTCTTATTATGTCATTGGTATAAATAGTTTTGGAATTTTAGGAATTAATTTTTTATAAAAATATATGAACATATACACATATGGGGGCTTATCATTAAGAATGGGCAATGCTTGGAATTATATGCAGTTGCCATTACTACAATAAGCCATGAAAACTCCAGCACCTTTGGGTACATAGGGCTATATTAATACAGGCGCGTTACACAATTTAGGGTTACCACGCATTCCGGTAATGTACAACAGGGATGTAATGTGCATGACTGCGCTTGTACATTTAGGCCGAGCGTTGTTAAATAAAGGGAAACTGTAAATGCGTATAAATGTTTTTTAAAAACAGGTGTAAAATAAAAGTAACCTGAGGCAGGGAAGTAGGATTGGTGGCGTTTTAACCTCCCAATATCATTTCTATAAGGAGCAGTAGAGAAAAAACAACTGCTTGCTGCGTAAGTTCCTTAGTAGCTTAGAACGATCTTTAATATATGGAAGGCCCAGGGCACAGGTAACCTGGCAGATGAAAATTGTATGTTGCTGTAGCTCCTCAGACAACCATTGGGAGGTGGGAAATCAATCCTATCTCCTTGCCCCAGCTCCTTTTCATTTTAAAAAAGTTAATTTTTACAGTATAGTTGTCCTTTACTTTAACTGTCTCGGGTCATAAGTACCGTGTCATAGTAAACGACAGCAATGGTATTCTATGGGGATCAAATCGGAATCACTACGATCGTGTTCTGTAGATTGACAATCGTTACGGTAATTTACGATAACCATCGTATATTGAAAATCGTTAAACCGATTGTTAAAGGTGCGTTATCACTTTTATAGCGATTTATGAATATGGGCCCTCTCAACCCATATAACTTTTTGTAACATGTTTCAAATTTCAGATATTGTGAAATTATTCTTGACTTGGATTATACCAAGGAGGGTTTAACACTTTTTATAATCAATAAGCCATCATAGCCAGTTAAAATATATCGCTATACAGGTGCTTAGTGATATCATCAGTTTTTCTGTTGCTAGTGATGTCACTTGTGTCACATGACTTATTATATTTTTTAAAGTAGGTACCAGTTCATTAACAACACGGCTTCGCCTGTGGAGTACCGTGGTTCTAAATTACACTAGAATCGATAAATTGACCCACCCATATTTATCTTTTATAATGATATATTTTACAAGAGGTTTATGGCTTTCTTCATTGTATGAAACTACCTATTCCCTCATTTAAAGGCCACAAGCGCTAAGAAGACTTAAATGATATTACGTATTTATGATGAAACATTTTAAAGGTGAACGATTTTTACACATATTACACACAAACAAAGATGATTCTATTCTGAATTCGACAGACTTTGAGATCAGATTCCCGGTGGTGTCTGGGCTTGGGAGAAGCGAAAATGATTGTGTATTATCCCATTAATAATTAGCCCTGGAAACCTTTTTCAAATTACCTACATTTTCTTGGAATAGGTGAAAGCTGGTTTCCAAGAGACATTTCCTGGAGATCCCAACTGTGACCTTCTGTGACCTTCATCTTCCAGGACTGGAATTAGAAGAGACTTGTTGAGGAACATTTGAACTCTTTAGCTTTCTTAGCTAGTTAGAAGTTGTAGTGATATTTAGGTACAAAGCATTCTACATCTCAAAACCCCATATCTAACACGAGACACTGGAGTGTTTAGACGCACATGTGAATAAACACTTTTTTCTTGAGCTAGAAGCCTATTTTCATGAGACTGCCGAGCAATCGTACAATAAGAGAAAAAGTGTTTGTGCTAAAATGATCTTGGGAGTGTGCACACACATCTCACTGTAACTCATGAAGGGCTTTTGGTTCCCTTATCATTTGGTTGTTTTAGATCTTTCCCTGGTGACCTCTGCTTCAGAACTTGTCATGTGCTCTTATATTAGCCAGCTTGACGTTTTCTGGTTCGGTGGATTTTCGGTGGTTGAGGCTCAAGTGGCTTCCAATCATCAGCTGATAAACAAGGACTCCGGCGAACGTGATCCTAGTAAAGGCGAGCACGATTGGACCCACCACCATATGTTTTTCCAGCCCTGGAATAGGTAAATCTCAGTTATTCAGCAGCCATACCCTGATTTCTCACAGATTATTTGTCAAAGGTCACAAGGGCAACTAAATAGTATGTTATAGTCAGATAATCATAAAAACATGTCATACGTTATTTACAATGGGCTTGTCTCAGAAAAAAAAGATCTCCCAGATCCTTTTTTGTTGGGACCACGTAAACTCACAAAACCCCAGACTTCGATAAATGTGATGCCACTTCTGCTTGAAAAAGAACCAAAAGAAAGGCGCAGCAGAGGGCAGTACATCTCATAAACATAATGTTTTGGGACACTGTATGGAAGGGAGTTTTAATTAAAACTTGGTTAAAATACAATATATTATGTCCACGTAGATTGCTGTTTTTACCAATAAATAGAAAGTTCCTCTGCATAGGTCTCTACCACCCCGCCCTTTTAGACACCGTCATGTCTCAAAAACCATGAGTACTCACCAGAAGACTTCAGTACCCCATCCAGCCATAGATTGAATAACCTCGGGCCAAAGTCCCTGGCAGGGTTGACTGCATAACCGGAGTTGAATCCCATGGAAAGCCCAATCACGAACACAAACCCTACATTAAAAGCTGCCAGCCCGCGTGGAATTGGGTTTGTTGTTAGGACAATTGCCAGTGAACACACACCCCCACAGGCTGCTGTCCATGAACTGTACAAGAAAAGACACTTCAGTCTGGAGATGTAATTCTATTTGGCCAGAGTGCATTGCGGGTAAGTCTTTATATCCAGCAGTGTCTTCTTTGGCATGTTTTTTCTTTGTGTTTTAAAAAAAAATCAACTTTATTTTGCATTTCTTTTTTTTTTAAGAGGGCAAGTCCACATCTCAAATGAAAAATTGTGTTTTTAAAGCATCCCCCAAATCATTAGAAATGCTGGGAATACATAGTGTTGAGTGTGCAAACATACTGATGAAACTGAAGCTTGACATGTTACAAGCATTGAGCAAACTCAGAGGGGAGGAACAGTGATGGGAAATACCATTCAGCATTTGACTGGCTGTGTTGATAATCAAACTCTAACCAGAAGATCCAGCAAAGAGAGGAGGTAGTAACAGAGACCATGGTGTGCAAAACTTTGGTATTCTCTCATCTCTCCAATTTTTCATTTGAAGGGTGGAATTGGCCTTATAAACTGTAATTTCTGTGTTAGCTTTGTCTGTGATCCACTAGCAGAAACTAACAAGTCACTCGGGCATGCTGCTCAGTAGCTTTCGTGTATTTTGAAAGAAAATACATCTGTGTAAAATTTTTTTCGTTTTTTTGGAATACCTAATGGTTTAAACATAAATGGACATTAAGGAAAATCAGCTGTGGAAATATCATTTATTTAGCATTTGAAGAAGAGGTATTCAATAACAAAGTTCTTATGGTTAAAATGGATGCAATTTTGCCCCAACCAATCAGACTCTTGTTTCAACTGTATGAAAGCTAAGTATTGATTGGTATTGGGGTCAACTAGTACCCATTTTAACCGATAATAACTTGTTATTGAATCTCCCTGGTATTTGTATATTATGCTAGCTTAGTGTTTATTCTACATATTCTCGGGGCACTCAGATCTCTACTGAGCACTCAATCAACACCGCGGCGCTAGGGTCAAGGGGAAAGACCAAAAAAACGTCCATCTACTTGAGGTCCTGCCAACAAGGGAACGTCAGTATTGTTCGGGTTACCTTTTTGTATACACTAGACACCTCTAATGCTGAATGTGGGCAAGTGTGAAGGTCATTAGGAGTGGATAGACCCTGCTCTTTTTTCTTAAAGTCCTGTATAATGCAAAACTTGTAACTTTCCCCTTTAATGGTTTTATGATGGAAAGAGATCATGTAAATGCAGCTTTTTTATGGTTATAATTTGCGTAATATAGTCCATTAAACAAACTGTACTGGCCATGGTAATAAGACAGCCTTTATCCTCTTTCTTCTGTTTCAGGGGAGGGGTATAGCAGGGACTTATCGCTGATAACGCGCATACAGATTCGGGTCACCTACAAGGTCAATGTAGGATGAGACATTGTCCTCCGAAAAGCAGAAAAAGGAAGGGCATAGTGAAATGTGAAAATGGACCTAAGAGATATCCCACGGTACACGGGACCAAGGTCACGTATTAAAAGAAGTGTACGTGGGTCTAAAGTAGGGCGTCTGGGGAGAAAGATGAGGTCGAAGTAGTATGGTCATCACCAGGTTGGATAAGAATTTTAGAATGAAGCTTTGGTATCCCCACTAGGATGTGGGGACAGGAACCCGTCTTATCTGTATTCAAGTTAAGGCTCGTACACAACGTGATGTGTATGAACTAATGTTTCCACAACCAATAATCGACCCTCTTGGGGAGAATCCGTAAGTCGGGGGGGGATCGGTCATGTTCAACGGGTACAAGTTCTTGACGGACGAGCGTAAAACGACCGTTTCGGTCTGATAAAGCGCCAAATACACACAGGCTGAGTGTATTGCCCGGAAGAACAACTAAAGTATTGTTCGTACACGAATCATGCGTCACGGAGTGGGAATACGAAAAAGGGGGTATGGGACGCAGAACGCTAAATCCACACTATGTGCACTAATAGCTTTAAAGAGACAGTTCTGACTAGAAAGGAAAGGCTTTCTCAGAACCAATGTGCATTAGCCCCCATGCCCTGGATTTTGAACCTTTGTTGAAATCAAATTAAAAAAGGCGATAGATAAGGAGCAGTTCAGTGAGGGCCAGGGGGAGGAGGGCCGCGGGGGATAACAAACACAGAAGAAACGCGCCGTGGGATAGACAGAAGCGTATATATTAAAGTTCGGGCTTGTCACCAGGGGAACACTAAAAGGGGAGCGCTGGACACATCTGTCTACGGTGCGGAGTGTAATGGAGAAAACCGACTATAAAATAGAGACAGGTGAAAATTAGATTGGGTCCATCCCATGATCGCCTGTGTGAAGAGTGAGAAAAGTGGGCGTCTAACCCCTAAATACCCTCTATGGAGACTGCTGTACATCAAAACTCAATGATTGATGGCTGTTTCACTAGCTTCCTTCTCTGCATATGGCTCAAGTCTTATACTACTCGGTCATTGATGCAGAGTCAGGGTAGGGGAGTTAGATGGCCGTTGAGTTGCGGACGAACAAAATAAATTTAGGGATTTAAATATCTGGTTTACAAATACATATAATGAACGGTAAAAAGGACAGTTGGGATTACAGGGTTTTAAATAACTGACAAGTCACGCAGTTTTATGTTTAAAGTTTTATTATTATTTATTTAGTTTTCTTTTTATTTTTTATATTTTAACGATGCCCTTTAAGGTCAATCTCCATACCCTCACTTATAAACGTCTTATCTCAAAAAAGAATGGCCTCTTGAATATATCCTACTTTGTCCCATCTGTACTTCATACTGATAAATGCCTGCATGCTTCTGGGATGCCCTCGTATGGGAACTGAGCATTTATGAACTTGATAACTGAGCTTGAGCATCTCAGACTGATCAGTCTAGTGGGATTAGCTTTACACATCATTACTGGCTTTGCCTCAACTGTCAAAATCCATAACTGATGAGTTTGTGCAACTGGTGAAGAACCAGGAAAGCAGAAACAGTGGAAACGGACATTGTTGCAGGTAATTTAGTGGTGGTTAGACTATATATATTTCACATTCAATCTATTCTGTTTAAGGGTTAAGGGGGTGATATGGGTACCTGTATGTAATTTTTATATTTGTGGGCTGGACTTGGCCCTTATTAACTCACATCTTACACCAAAATCATCACCCACAATCGAAGGTTTACCTGATCGAAGAATCCGCGGTTCATGAAGCGTCAGATGGTCGAATGTAAATGTGTAAAATTCCAAGCCGTCCCATTGGGCCCTGATTACATAGATCTGGTCATCGGGCAAAAAAAAAATAACGCAAATGGCATCGTATAAGATAGAAAATACAATGTAACTAATGAATAAGCATTCACAAGACGACAAAAGGACTACAAAAAAAACAACCTGGGAATGTTGTGTCTGGTTCTAAAAAATGTGGCACGATTGTTAACGGCCTGTCCGCACCAATTTTTGGTCACGTTACATACGTCCCGATGATTGGTGAGGTGCACGTCAAATAACATGTTCAACCAATTTCATGTTTGGAAAGTATCAACTCTTCAGCGTTCTCGAGCCAATTGTAGTCTCACATGATGACGGTCTTCACGCAAATACTTGGGGGTTTATTACAGCATTTTCAGTTTTTATCCTACAGATTGCGTTATCATTATAGTTGTGTAAATGTCTACCCCAGAAAATCCTCTAAGGTAACAGGATGCTTGAGGTTATGTAGACCGTTTAATGGCTTTAGTTGTGGCAGCACATCATTCACAGCTTTGCTTGCCTTAATGTAAATTTGTGAGTGGACCTGTGATGTCGTGGCAGATGATGCCGATCAAGGTAGGAGGAAAGTGGGGTCCTTAGTAAATCTAATATGAGGTTTATTTCTATCCTTGTGGACAGATAAGTCACTTCTGCTGATTCCACAACTAACGGTGTACGTGTGCGTGTTTTGATAGGTGACACAGCCCGTGCCAAGTCAAACAGTGGGTGCTTGTTGGGGGTCGTACTGCAATGATTATTATGCATGAACAGTTGTTTACACCTTTTCTTAGGGTGTCTCCTACTGAATTAACCAGGTAAACTGAGCAACGACCGTCATTCATACCACTCTCAATTTTTATATGTACAGGAGACTTCGAGCTTTCAAACAATTTCTCTCTTACTTATAGGCCGCAGAGTAGACTGTGGATTAAAAAATACTTCATCACTATGTCTTCTCTATGTTAATGTCCTATATAAAGACTTTTACCTCTGTGACCGACTCTAAACATTACGGGAAACCTTTATGGTTGTGCTTGCAGATAAAGCTTCTGAATGGTAGGAGCTTCGATTCCGGTCTCACAGGTGAATCCACTGAGCATGGTCTTGAGGGTTCACACATGAGCCTAGGGTGGAAGGGGCCATACCGTACCAAGCTCTTTTGTACTTATACTTTTCGAGATTGTTATATGTGGTATCTATTGTTTAGTTTTTATATTTTATGGGCTTTGAATTATAAGTACTTCATTCCGTTTAAATAAGGGCTTATTTCAGCAGGTGGTGCTTCTATAAAAAGAGTTGGATCGTTTTTTAATATACTAGGACTTATAAATCCGTATAAACCAGTCATCATCACCGTGTCACATCACTTTTCTATGCCCCAGAACTATCAGTACATCACCGTTGCGTCGAGTTAAACTCAGCAGTATACAACAAACTTTCTGGTGATACTATTAGTCTATAAACACGTCTTATCTAGCCAAGAACCACAGCCTAACTTTCCCTACAGAAAGTAAAACTGACCGGAGGAGATGGCAAGGCGGGAATGTTTGTTTAAGGACCATGTAATACTTAATATAATGTACTGGAATCTACAAGGTGTAATGCTCCCCCTGTTTTTCCTGAATACACCCTTCCCCGCCCATGTAACTAACTCAATGGAGGTGTCCGTGTGTACACCGGGGGAAACCAGACTATCCTATACAGGGGGTTTATAATTCAGGGCCAAATGGCGGTGTAGAAGGGAACTTGCCTTGCGTGTTCTTTGAATTACTGGTAACTACTGAATGAGCCTCTATTATGCTCCATTAAACCCTTTCTGTACGTGTTACATAATAACAGAAAAAAGTTTATCTAATAACGAAATGCTATTTAGTGCAATCTCTTCAGATGCAGAGCAAGGTTTAAAACCCCAATAAACCATTTCACCACGTTAGGTTATATCGTTTAGCTTTGTTTACTACCATCTGTCGGAACTGTCAAGCTATGACACATTCATCCTCAGGGACTGTATAGTATCATCTTTTTACACACTGGAATTTTATAGATCGGCTTCCCCTTATAATTTTTTTTTAAATAGGACGTATGCAGTGGTTAATTTAAAGATGGGTAGCATTATCAGGGACGCCCTTCCTCTAATATATGCTAGGGCTGTGAATTCTATCTCTCCACATGGGGTGAGCCTGTCACTGGCTGGCTTCCATCTCTCTTTGTTACCATGTGTCCTATTATGTAGCACAATAACAGATGGGCGTGGACCGGGTGTTTAGCAAAAGACTGAAAAAAAGGTTTTCGATTGTACCAGGCCCCTCTGCTGTGTTTTCGCACTTACCAGAATATAAGCCATAGGCCATTGCAGCATCCAAGGAAACTCCCTACAACTGGGAAACAGGTGTAGACTGGGAGTTTTGATCAGTCTCTCGCCATGATACACAATGTCGAGTGTGAGCCGCAGGATTCAACTTGCCCCCTGCATAAAATGCTCCTCTTTTATATAAAGTTTTAACCTTACCCTTCACCCATGGCCAAACCAAGAAAGTGCCAACTACACCGAGACACTACGTTGCGATATACAAGAATTCCCATCATCACCTGCAAATCCAAAGTCCAGAACTTGACGGCATATGGAAACGTTCCGTTGGATCCTCGCCGCTGAGACCACCTGGCCCACAGAACCACAAACCAACAGCATCTGATAAACAGAAGATCAATACAGCATTTGTCAGAACACACCCCAGATGCTGTCAAAAGGTGCCCCTCTCATAGGAGGTTGCGTTCTCACCTTGGGGCCATCCAATCATTCTCCCCAATCAGGTCAGTTTCTGGTTAGCCAATGCGTATAATCATGGCAGCCATGTATTATGTAATGTAGCAGCGCTTCTCTGCACGAAGATTGACCAAGCGGCCCTTGGGTGTAGCTGCCCAAACACTCCCTTAATTGGAGGTCTTATTCCCGAGAAGAAGAAAATAAGAAAAAAAACCCCCCCCTTCGAATACTAGAGCATTGGATGGGAGGTCCGTCTTTCCCTCCATTGTTTGTAACAAGCATTAACTGGGAAGTGATAGCCCGTAATAAATACAGTTCCAATGCACTGGCAAGTGGACGAAATCTCCCATGAAAATGCCAAACCAAGCAGGGAGTGTCAGCCAGAGTAAATGACCAAGCTACATTGTTAGGGGACAGCATTCCATACTCGGGGTTTTACCCTCAGTGAGCATGGTTGTCGAGCTTTTCACTTCTGATTTATGGGATAAATTTTCACTAAAACGCCCCCATGTTTTTTAACGGTTGCACTAGCACAGAATATTATAATATATGGGCCCCAGGAATGTGCATTTGATCATCCTCTGTTTCTGTGTGTTTTTCTAAGGTTTTGTGTCAATCAGGCAGTGGCACTTCGCACGCTGATTAGGGTTATAATAGAGTGGTTGCCAGATAACGGGAGTGTTTTCCCCAGGCAACCCAACCCCGTTTTTTCGCCCGATTCTTGTGAGTAAAATGATCAAACCAGAAACAATATTTTTCACCTTATAGTAACAAGAAAATTTTTATCACGTACCGCACTAACCAATTCCTCGTGACACAATTCCGTGATTGTACCACTGGGCATTGGGTTTATGGTCTTTGTTCGCGGGGCCCTGTGCTTGATTACAGTATTATGGAAATGTGTCCTGGTTTGGTCCATCTTGAAGGTTTAACTACAGTTTACAGATAGGTACAAGTTGGGGTTGAACCATGTGTACCATCGACTTCTGATCTTCCAGAAAATAATAATAGGAAAAAGGAGAGAATAAATGGTGCCATAGTGTAGCATGATTATCTGTCTTAACTGTACCAATAATATTGGCTACTAAAAAATTTTAATCAACAATGGCCGACCATTGTAAGTTGGTCGACGATAGATAGATAGATCGATCGATCGATAGATAGATAGATAGATAGATAGATAGATAGATAGATAGATAGATAGATAGATAGACAGGTAGATAGATATCCAACACATAAGTAGCAATGTTTCGGTCCCCCTTCTTGGACCTTTATCAAGCAATTGGATATCTGTGAATCAACAACCAGAAGCACCCTGACAGATGGAACTATTGAAGGTAGAGTGCACACTTTTCTGTTTAACTAGATAGATAGATAGACAGATAGATAGATAGATAGATAGATAGATAGATAGATAGGCGATAGATAGGTAGATAAATAGACGATTAGATATATGATAGACAGACAACAGATAGATAGAAAGATGTATAGATTAGATGATAGATAAGTAGATAATACATGAAGATAATAGATATATAGATAGATAGATAGATAGTAGTATACGATACAGAACAGAATAGATAGATAGTAATATAGATCGATAGTATTACAACAGATAGATAGGATAGATTAGATAATCGAATAGATAGATAGATGACAGATGATAGATGAGCTGATAGTAGATAGATATATAATAGCATAAGATAGATGAGAATATTATAGAGATGATTAGACGACAGTACAGATATATAGAAAGATGGATAGATAGATGATGATAGATGATTACATGATAGATAGATAGATGATAGATGATATCGATAGATTATAGATAGATATACAGATGAATAGATAGATACAGCCAGAACAGATAGATATACTAGATAATAGACAGACCAAGTCGATAGATCGGACTAGATAGAATAGATAGATAGACAGATGATAGAAGTAGATGATCTGATGATAGATAGAATAGAATAGATATGATAGATCATATACAGACCGATGTAGATAGATAAAAGATGGATAGATCGATTATAGATATATATCTATATTGAATATATTAGATAATAATAGATAGATAGCATGATAAGAATCGCTTATATAGACAGACAGAACAGACAGATCAGATAGATAGATATATAGCTTAGATAGCTAGATAGATGGATAGATAGATAGATAATTACAGATTATCGATAGATACTATAGATAGATAGATAGATAGATAGACAGACCGACAGACAACAGGGGGACAGACAGATAATAGATAAGATAGATAGATGATAGATAGATAGACAAGACAAAAGATCGATAGATGATAGGATATAGACAGACGATGATAATAGATAGATAGATAGATAGATAGATAATATATAGACAGACAGGACATACAGACAGATAGATAGTCTCAGACAGACAGACAGACAGACAGACAGACAGGATAGATAATAATAGATATATAAATAGATCGCTCTCATCCTCTCCGCTCGCTAATAGACAGACCGCACATCCTAGACTAGATCGCCGTCGCTCGCTGCTACTCTCTCCTCTCTCGCTCGCTACCACACAGCCCACCCGACCCGCTCGCTCCTCGCTCGCTCGCTCGCTCGATAGCTTCTCCTGCTGCTCGACTCCTCAGTCCGCCCGCCCGCTCGCTCGCTCGCCTCGCTCGCTCGTCGCTCTCGCCCGCTCGCCGCTCAAGCTCCTCGCCCGCCCCGCTCTCTCTCTCGCTCGCTCGCTTGCTGCTCGCTTTTTTTTTTGCTCGCTCGCTCCTCGCTCCTCCTCGCTGCTCGGGCTCGCTACCTCGCTCTCTAGCCCGCCCGCCCCCGCCCGCCCGCCGAGCGCTCCGCTTCTCCTCCTCGCTCGATCGCTCGCTCGCTCGCTAGCTCGCTCGTCGCTCGCTCGCCCTCTGCCCGCCCGCTCGCTCGCTCGACTCCTGCTCCCTCTCTCGCTCTCTGCTCGCTCGCTGCCTCGCTCGGCTCGCTCGCCCGCCCGCCCTCCCGCCCATCTCGCTCTCTCGCTCGCCCGCCCGCCCGCTCCTCGACTAGACAGCCCGACCGCTCGATCGAGGCTCGCTCGCTCGCTAGCTAGACTCGATAGATAGATGATAGATATCCTAGATAGCCCCCCAAAGAAAAACCAGACAGATAGAATAATAGATAGCCAACAGACAGCTACTCGCTAATATACGACAGACAGATAATAGAAGATATACAGACGACAAACAGATATATAGATAGATCGATAGATTAGATAGATAGATAGATAGATGATAGATAGATAGACAGACAGACAGACAGCATAGCTAGATAGATAGATAGATAATAGATAGTAGATAATGAATGAGAGATAGATAGATCGTCCTCTCGCTCGCTGCTCCCGCTCTCTGCGCTCGCTCGCTCGCTCGCTGCTTCGCTCGCTTCCTGCTCGCTCGCTCGCTCGCTCGCTCCTCGCTCGCTCGCTCGCTCGCCCGCCCGCGCCTCCCTCCTCGCTGCCTGCCTCCTCGCTCTCTCGCTCTCTGCTCGCTCGCACGCTCGCCCGCGGCTCAGCTCGCTCGTCGCGCGCCTCGCTCGACTCGCTACGTGCTCTCTCGCTCGCTCGACTGACAACTCCGAATAGATCGATAGATAGATAGAGAGATAGACATAACAGAGAGCATATATAGATAGACAGACAGACAGATAATAGATAGAAGACACAGACAGATAGATAGATAGATAGATAGATAATAGATTATAGATATATGATAGATAATAGATAATGATAGATAGAAGAAGACAGACAAGAGATAGATAATAGATAGACATGACAGACCGATAGATGATAGATAGCTATAGATAGATGATCCGATCGATAGATAGGATAGATTAGATGATAGATAGATAATAGATAGATATATAGGATAGATAGATACTATAGATAGATAGATGATAGATAGATAGATAGATAGATAGATAGATAGTAGATAGATCGATAATAGATAGATAGATAGATAGATATATGATAGATAGATAGATAGATATTAGATAGATAGATAGATAATATATAGTAGATAGATAGATGGGTAATAATAGATAGACCTACAGACTATAGATAGATAGATAGATAGATATAATAGTAGATGATAGATAGGATAATAGATGACAGACAGACAGACCGACAACAGATAAATAATAGACGACAGACAGATAGATAGATAGATATGAATATATGATAGATGAAGATAGATATATAGATAGACAGACAGACCAGACAGATAGATAGGATAGACAGACGACAATAGATAGATAGATTATATCGATAGACAGACAACAGACAGATAAAATAGACAGACAGACAGATAGATAGATATATCGATAGATAATAGATAGATGATGATAGATAGATAGATAGACAGACAGACAGAGATAGAAATAGATAGACAACCGACAGATAATAGATAGATAGACAGACAGACAGATAGATGATAATCGATAGATAGATAGATAGATGATAGAATAGAGCCCACCGATCTCTCGCTCGATCGCTAGATAGATATATAGATCGCTCGCTAGATAGATAGACAGACGACAGATACATCGATAGATCGACAGCACAAATATAGATGATATATAGCATAGCTAGATAGACAGACAGACCGATAATAGATAGATAGATTAAGACAGACAGATAGATAGATAGATAATCGATAGATAGATAGATATATAGATAGAAGACAGAAAACAGACAGACAGACAGATAGATAGATAGATCGATAGATAGATATGTCGATAGATAGACAGACGACGATAATGATAGATAAGATTAACAGCAGATAGTAGATATATAGATAGATAGATAATCGATAGATAGCAGACAGACAGAATAGATAGATAGACAGACAACAGATAGATAGATAGATAGATAGATAGATAGATAGATAGATAGACAGACATTGACAGATTAGATAGACATCTACAACTAGTCTGGCATGAGTAGGAATGTGCAGACGTTGAAACCATTTAAATGGAGTTTTCAATTTTATCATTGATCTGAATCTTCCATCCAGTCCCAATAAAAACTTGTACTGATTCCACTTATAACCGATCACCACCACATTATCAGAACAAAATCGAAACACAAACGGGTGTAAGTTCCCCCTGGGTAAACATCTGTTCCTGGCCTGTGGAAGTCCAGGTGCATGACAGTTACATAGCCGGTTTAATACCGACTTTCGCACCATCCCTGAACTTCACTGTGTTAGAAGGTCTCAGTATCTGTTTTTTCCATAGGGAGCCACCTCCTTGCATGTTGGATTCATATAACTCCTTCCCTCCCTGACCCCCAGACCTGTTTCAATACCCCATATTGGCTGGGTAAACAGACAACAATATCTTGTGTTGAAAAGTGTTGGTGGTTTGTCAATGTTCATCAATGCTGCTTTTGACCAAGTTGGTGAGTCTGGTTTAGGGGCACAGTTATCACTGTAGGGAGGAATCCCACTATCAATCAACTTTGCACCTCCTTGAGTTAAGTTCGGGTCTCCATCGGTCAGAAGCCTTTTGCTGACCATAACACCTGTCCTGCTATAAGGTGGAATTGATCCATTTGGGTGGGCCGTATCATTTGACTGACTTTCCATAGAGTTTTCCTGTGCCTGACCATTCATTTTGCAAATGGTAAGTTGTCCCTTATGGTTGTCAAACCCTATGATACTTCACCACAAATATTACCAAGGGCCTAACTGATTAGAGTTGTTATTGCTATTTCTTTTTAAATGAACATAATCCAAATTGTGTTAATGCTCTCTGGTCGGTATGGGTTTTATGGCTCTCTTGCCGGTATGGCTTATGGGCTCCTCTGGTCATTATGGGTTATGCTCTCTGGTCGGTATGGGTTATGCTCTCTGGTCATATGGGTTTTGCTCTCCTGGTCGTAGTGGTTATGGCTCCTGGTCGGTATGGGTTATTATGGCGCTCTGGTCGTTATGGGTTATGGCCCCTCTGGTCATTAATGGGTTATGGCTCTCTTGTCCTTATGGGTTTATGGCTCTCCTCTGGTCATTATGGGTTTGGCTTCTCGTGTCGGTCGGTTATGGCTCTCTGGTCCAGTATGGGTTTGCTCTCTCGGTCGGTATGGGGTTATTGGCTCTCTGGTCGGTATGGTTATGGCTCTCTGTCATTATGGGTTTGGCTCTCTGGTCGGTATGGGGTTTGGCTCTCTGTCGGTAATGGGTTATGGCTCTCTGGTCCGGTATTAGGGTTTTTGCTCTCTGGTCGTATGGGTTATGGCTCTCTTGGTCGGTATGGGGTTATGGCTCTCTGGTCGGTATGGGTTCTGGCTCTCTGGTCATTATGGGTTTATGGCGCTCTGGTCGGTATGGGTTATGGCTCTCTGGTCTTATGGGTTATGCTCTCTGTTCCTTATGGGTTATGGCTCTCTGGTCGGGTAATGGTTATGGGCTCTCTGGTTCATTATGGGTTTATGCTCTCTGTCGTTATGGGTTATGGCTCTCTGGTCCATTATGGGGTTATGGCTCTCTGTTCCGGTAATGGGTTATGGCTCTCTGGTCATTATGGGTTTTTTATGTCTCTCTGGTCCTTATGGTTTATTGGCTCTCTGGTCGGTATGGTGGTTATGGCTCTCCTGGTCGGTATGGGTTATGGGCTCTCTGGTCATTATGGGTTTATGCTCTCTGGTCGGTAATGGGGTTAATAGGCTCTCTTGGTCGGTGAATGGGTTTGGCTCTCTGGTCCCATTATGGGTTTTATGGCTCTTTTTGGGGAGCTTTCTAAAAATAAAAATGATGCGGTTGGGGCTGGGAGACCAGGGGGAATACTGTATTAAAGGGAATTAATGCTAGGGGGAGGAAATCCGGAGAGGGAGGGAGGGGGAGAAGGGCTGCAGTACGCATGCCAAACTTCTCCCAGAGGCCAGGTAGGAGGCAGAGTCCTATATGGACTCTGCTAGCCTCCTGGTGGGCAGTTTTTGGGACTTTGGGGGGGGAATACAGGAGAACCCTATAGAGCTGGGATGTGAGGTAAGGATTAAACTAGACTACATGGTGGGGCCAGTAGTTGGGGGATTATAGTTTTGGGGGAGGACATGCCCTTTAATAAGTATTTACAATGTCCCTTTAACAAGACTATATATTTACAATGTCCCTTTAATAAGTATTTACAATGTCCCTTTAACAAGACTATACATTCACAATGTCCCTTTAATAAGTATTTACAATGTCCGTTTAACAAGACTATACATTCACAATGTTCCTTTAATAAGTATTTACAATGTCCCTTTAACAAGACTATATATTCACAATGTCCCTTTAATAAGTATTTACAATGTCCCTTTAACAAGACTATATATTCACAAGGGGATTATAGTTTTGGGGGTGGACATGCCCTTTAATTGTACATAGATGTACCATACATATTATTCCACATTCAATTAGTTTGGCAATTAATGTCTAATGTCTTTTATGAGGTTACATTACATTTACATTTAATCTTCAGAAAATACTACGATTGTTTAACCAATTGACTTAAAAACCGACTTTCCCGATCATAATTATAATTGTTTTTATGATCCAATATCAACATTATAAGATCAGGAAAACACAGAATTGTTGGGCCAATCAATGGAAATGGTCATGGTATATCTGTAATATTCATCCATCCAGGTCATGGTATATCATTACAGATATATCATGACCTGGATGAATGAATATTACAGATATACCGTGACCTGGAAGAATGAATATTACAGATATACCATGACCTGGATGGATGAATATTACAGATATACCATGACCTGGATGGATGAATATTACAGATATACCATGATCTGGATGAATCAATATTACAGATATAAAAAAAGAGGGTGAATAGGTTGAACTTGATGGACGTATGTCTTTATAGGATTGTGGAAGCACTCCAATTAGGCTAAATTACAACTAACTTTAGTGGAAGTGCTACTGATCTGGTCCAACATTTATACAAACATAGAAAAGATAATCAATGCACATTGCTGGGCCCCATACAATATCATATTATCTGCACACTGGCATACATTATAAACATAGAAAAGATAATCAATGCACATTCCTGGGCCCCATACAATATCATATTATCTGCACACTGGCATACTTTATAAACATAGAAAAGATATTCAATGCACATTCCTGGGCCCCACACAATATCATATTAAATGCACACTGGCATACATTATAAACATAGAAAAGATAATCAATGCACATTCCTAGGCCCCATACAATATCATATTATCTGCACACTGGCATACTTTATAAACATAGAAAAGATAATCAATGCACATTCGTAGACCCCATACAATATCATATTATCTGCACACTGGCATACATTATAAACATAGAAAAGATAATCAATGCACATTCCTGGGCCCCATACAATATCATATTATTTGCACACTGGCATACTTTATAAACATAGAAAAGATAATCAATGCACATTCCTGGGCCCCATACATATCATATTATCTGCACACTGGCATACATTATAACATAGAAAAGATAATCAATGCACATTCCTAGCCCCATACAATATCATATTATCTGCACACTGGCATACATTATAAACATAGAAAAGATAATCAAGCACATTCCTAGGCCCCATACAATATCATTATTTGCACACTGGCATACTTTATAAACATAGAAAGATAATCAATGCACATTCCTGGCCCCATACAATATCATATTATCTGCACACTGGCATACATTATAAACATAGAAAAGATAATCAATGCACATTCCTGGGCCCCATACAATATCATATTATCTGCACACTGGCATACATTATAAACATAGAAAAGATAATCAATGCACATTCTTGGGCCCCATACAATATCATATTATCTATATACATATATCTATTATAAACATGAAAAGATAATCAATGCACATTCCTAGGCCCATACAATTCATATTATCTGCACACTGGCATACATTATAAACATAGAAAAGAGATAATCAATGCACATTCCTGGGCCCATACAATATCATGTTTTAATCTACCCCTTGTGCTAGTCCCAATGGCATCAATCTGGTAAATAATTTACTTATAATCGGCACGCTACTAGCCAGGAATTCACCAGTACAAACCCTGGCACAAACTACCCACACTTACGAGCGAATACTGAAAGCTGTGATCGGTAATATAGAGCCGCGACTGTTTCCTTCCCCCGCGCGTAGGTGTTTGGTTGCGTTGGAGAGATCCAGAAGTCTAATAGGAGAGCTGGTACCGGAGGTTTGTGGTGATGAGAGGCAGGCCGCCCCCCTCGCGCAGTATTCTATGGGTCCGCGAGTAAAGAACTCAGTGCTGGCATTCAAAACACCGTTGTATGAGGGAAGAGACTGCCGAGGAACAGGTGGAGGACCACACGATGGAGGACGTAGTTGTAAACTCGGGGACAGCTGAAACATTGGAATCACGCCAAGTACTGGTAGTTATCATTCTCACCATACATACATCTTTTGTGTTACAGTGACTGGGGGATATTTTTGGGACTCGTGTTGTGGAATCCGGAGCAAGATTCTCCCACTGCCTACCTCCCATTGAAATTTATAGTATATGGGGGACACCTCATTGTAGTATTAGGGGTGAGGTTAGTAACAGGTGTGAATTTGTGTCTGAGAAGAGGAAGGGGGATCGTTAAAAGCTGAAGAGGGGTAGCTGGTGCACACATACTACAGTTTTTGATGCCTTAAAATGATTAGGGGTAACAGATAATGTACCCTCTACTGTAAATATAGGATATGAAAAGTCACCTCGGAGTTTCCGTGCCTGCGGCCTCGTGCTTTCACTGAACTCCGCTGTAACTTATATCCTTAAATTTACAGTAGGGGGGTACATTATCTACTATATCTGCACACTGGCATACATAACACCAAGGGGTTTTTACTGTACATTACTGCCTTGCAACCATGTCAAGGTAACCCCAGTCTTTCTTTTTCTTGTATAAGGGATGGAGATTGCAAAATTTTTCCTTTAGTCTTATGGCTTATGCATGTTTTCAGAACCACTGGCTTTTATAACATGCAATACAGCAATCATCTGACCTGCCACATGCATGCCACCGTGAATCTACGTATTTCAGCGGTCCACCTCGCACGATCCATGATATCATTCAGGCATCTAGGTGGCGTAGGCCACTTCTGGGGACCTCACATCCCATTTTTGAAAGAAAAACAACAATAAACCACTAACAACCTATTCCACTAGCTCAGTGCACACTATCCAACACGCCTACCTCCAACCAAAAAAACTCCAATTCCCCACCCCCACCTTAACGTAGACAGTCCCCACCGAACCGTAGCGCAACTAAAACAACTCCGGAGCGAGAGGGCAGGAGAAACCTCATAGCGGGTTAGACCCAACTCAGCCGTAGGCTCCACCCCCACAAAGGGGCTAATATACAATTCACGATACAGATGGGTAGCAAGGTACACACTGGAGTGAGGAATATAGAACAACAAGTACCAAAAAAGTGGGGTGTGGGGGGGGACACTAAAACGTACGAAAAACAGAGGGAGATGTTACTGCAGATCACGAAGCGTCGGGTGGCGCCTTGTTGGGGGAGGGGTTGATGAGGGTGTTGGGGGGCGAAGCTTTATACGAGGGGCAGAGGGACGGGGTAAAGATGGATGGAGGGGAGAGTGGAGTAGATTTGGCGAGTGGGGGTCTGCCCATTAACCCCCGACTATCATGTTATCAATGGCCCAATCCCTACTAGGCTTTAATAGACACTTTACTCGTAGATTCAATGTTCGCGCCTAGATACCATGGACATTTTACTTGCGGATTCGATGTTCGCGTATAGGCTTTAATAGACACTTTACTCGTAGATTCAATGTTCGCGCCTAGGTACCATGTACATTTTACTTGCAGATTCGATGCTTGCGTATAGGCTTTAATAGACACTTTACTCGTAGATTCGATGTTCGTGCCTAGATACCATGGACATTTTACTTGCGGATTCGATGCTCACATATAGGTTTTAATGGACACTTTACTCGTAGATTCAATGTTCGAGCCTAGATACCATGGACATTTTACTTGCAGATTCGATGCTCACATATAGGTTTCAATGGACACTTTACTCTTAGATTCAATGTTCGAGCCTAGGTACCAAGGACATTTTACTTGCGGATTCGATGCTCGCATATAGGTTTTAATGGACACTTTACTCGTAGATTCGATGTTCGCGCATAGATACCGTGGACATTTTACTTGCGGATTCGATGCTCGCATATAGGAGACAATAGTTCTCTTTCTCTAATAAAACCATAATTACTGCCCATATTGGACCTTTGAAATCAATGACCCTGTCCTCACAGGACATTGCTTGACTAAAGCAAGTGAGTACCCAGCAAACACAAACCTGTTTCCTATCCAATGCAAAAGATGTAGACAAACCTGTTTCCTATCCAATGCAAAAGATGTAGAACGTACAGGGTGTCCACCTACAGATGCAAAGGAAACAGGCTTGGAAGTCTGCTAGATTAGCAGCCACTGTTATGTCAGCCTCACAGTTCAGCAGCCACAGTTAGGTCAGACCTCCAGTTCAGCAGCCACTGCTTGGTAAGCCCTCCAGTTCAGCAGCCACTTTTAGGTCAACCCTCCAGCTCAGTAGCCACTGTTAGGTCAGCCCTCCTTAGGTCAACCCTCCAGCTCAGTAGCCACTGTTAGGTCAGCCCTCCAGTTCAGAAGCCACTATTAGAAGCCACTATTAGAACAGCCCTCCAGTTCAGCATGCACTGTTTGGTAAGCCCTCCAGTTCAGCAAGCACTGTTCAGTCAGCCTTTCAAATTACCAGCCCTCCAGTTCAGCAAGCACTGTTCAGTCAGCCTTTCAAATTACCAGACACTGGTAGATCAGCCCTCCAGTTCACCAGACAATGTTAGGTCAGCCCTCCAGTTACCCAGACACTGTTAGGTCACACCTTCAGTTTATCAGACACTGTTAGGTCAGCCCTCCAGTTCAGCAGCCACTGCTTGGACAGCCCTCCAGTTAAGCAGACACTTTTAGGTCAACCCTCCAGGTCAGTAGCCACTGAGTTAAGCAGACACTTTTAGGTCAACCCTCCAGGTCAGTAGCCACTGGTAGGTCAGCCCTCCAGTTCAGAAGCCACTATTAGAACAGCCCTCCAGGCAGACGTTGAACCAGTTTAAAATGTGAGTTGTTCTAATTTTATCATTGATCTGAATCTTCCATCCAGCCCAATAAACCTTGTACTGATTCCACTTATAACCGGATCATCCACCACATGATCAGACAAGAATCGAACACACGGTTGTAGTTCCCCCTGGGTACATCTGTTTCCTGGGAATTCCAGGTGCTGACAGTTACATAGCCGGTTTAGACCGACTTTCGCACCATCCCTGAACTTGCACTGTGTGTAGAAGGTTCTCAAGTCTCTTTTTTCCATAGGGGACACCTGCCTTGTCATGTTGGATTCATATAACTCCTTCCCTGACCCTCCAGACCTGTTCACCCCCATATATGGCTTGGTAACAGATGCAGACATAGCTTTGTGTGAAAGTGTGTGTGGTTGTCATGTTCATCAATGCTGCTTTTACCCAGAGGTGGGGAGGCTGTTAGGGGGCACAGTGATCACCGTAGGGGAGGAATCCCACTAATCAATCAAGCTTTGCACCTCCTTGAGTTAGGTAGGGTCTATGCGGTCAGAGCCTTTTGCTGACCATACACCGTCCTGCTATAAGGTGGAATTGATCCAATATTGGGCCGTATCATTGACTGACTTTCCCGTAGAGTTCCTGTGCCTGGACCATTCATTTTTGCAAATGGAATATTGTCCCTTATGGTTGTCAAACCCTATGATACTTCACCACAAATATATACCAAGGGAATAACTGATTAGAGTTGTTATTGCTATTCTTTTTAAAATGAACATAAATCCAAATTGGTTATGGCTCTCTGGTCGGTATGGGTTATGGCTCTCTGGTCGGTATGGGTTATGGCTCTCTGGTCGGTATGGGTTATGGCTCTCTGGTCATTATGGGTTATGGCTCTCTGGTCCTTATGGGTTATGGCTCTCTGGTCATTATGGGTTATGGCTCTCTGGTCGGTATGGGTTATGGCTCTCTGGTCAGTATGGGTTATGGCTCTCTGGTCGGTATGGGTTATGGCTCTCTGGTCGGTATGGTTTATGTGCTCTCTCTGGTCGGTATGGGGGTATGGGCTCTCTGGTCTGTATGAAGTGTTATATGGCTCCTCTCTCTGGTCGTTATGGGTTATGCGCTACTCTAGTCATTATGGTTTGGTGCTCTCTGTCTTATAGGGTTATGGCTCTCTGGTTCTCGGTATGGGTTTAATGGGCTTCTGGTCGGGTATGGGTTGGCTCGCTGGTCGGGTATGTTTCTGGCTCTCCTGTTCGGTAATGGGTTATGGCTCGCTGGTCGGTATGATGAGTTAATGGACTCTCTGGTCGGGTATGGGTTAGGCTTCTCTGGTCGTAATGGTGGTTATGATGGGCTCTCTGTTCGGTAATGGGTTAATTGCTCTCCTCTGGGGTCGGTATGGGGTTAGAGGCTCTCTTGTCGGTGGATTGGTGGTTTAGGGCTCTCTGTCTGTATGGTGGGTTATTATGGCTCTCTGGGGTTCGGTATGGGTGGGTGTCTATGCTCCCTCTGGTCGGATATGGTTATGTTAATGTCTCTCCGGGGGGTGTGCTCGTGCGGGGGCTCTGCTCTCTGGTCGGTATGAGTTACTGGCTCTCTCGGTCGGTATGAGTTATTTGCTCTCTGGTCGGTCTGGGTTTATGGCCTCTCTGGTCGTGATGATTAGTAGGTCTCTGCGCGTATGGGTTTATATGCTCTCGGCGGTATGGGTTATAAAAGGGCTCTCTGTCGGTATGGGTTATTGCTCTCTGGTCGGTTGGGGTTATGGCTGCTCTGGTCTGTATTGTATGGCTCTCCTTTGGTCGGCTATTAGTTAGGCTCCTCTGGTCGTATGGGTTTATTGGCTCTCTGTTCCGGTATGGGTTGATGGCTCTCTGGGTCGGTATGAGTGTATGGCTCTCTGGTCGGTATGGTTTGATGGCTCTCTGGTCGGGATGGGTTATGGCTTCTCTGTCGGTATGGGTTATGGCTCTCTGTCGTATGGGTTATGCTCTCTGGTCGTATGGGTTATGGCTCTCTGGTCCTTATGGTATGGCCTCTGGTCGCTAAGGTTATGGCTCTCTGGTCGGTATGGGTTTATGGCCTCTGGTCGGTATGGGTTATTGCTCTCTTGGCCGGTATGGTTATGGCTTCTCTAGTCAATTATGGGTTATGGCTCTCTGTCCTAATGGGTTATTGCTCCTCTGGTCGGTCCATGGTTATGCTCTCTGGTCGGTATGGGTTTGGCTCTCTGGTCTTTGGGTTTATGGCTCTCTGGTCATTAGTTAATGGCTCTCTTCTCTGGGTCGTCATGGGTTATTGCTCTCTGGTCCTTTTATGGGTTTGGCTTCCTCATGGTCATTATGGTTTGGCTCTCTGTCGGTATGGGTTATGGCTCTCTTGTCCTTATGGGTTAGGCTCTCCTTGTCATATGGGTTATGGCGCTCTGGTCCGGTATGGGTTAATTGCTCTCGGTCCTTATGGGTTCTGGCTTCCTCTGGTTCTTTATGGGTTATGGTCTCTCGTCGGTAATGGGGTTATTGCTCTCTGGTTCAGTAATTGGGATTACATGGCTCTCTGGTCATTATGGGGTTATGGCCTCTCGGTCCCCTTATGGTTATTGCTCTCTGGTCCGTGTATGGGTTAGGGCTCTCTGGGTCCGTATGGTTCTGGCCTCATCTATCATTATGGGTTATGGCTCTCTAGTCCTTATGGGTTCTGCTCCTCTGGTCCTTATGGGTTTTATTGCTCTCTGGTTCGGTATGGGTTGGCTCTCTGGTTCGGTATGGGTTATGGTTTGGCCTCTCTGGTCGGTATGGTTTATGGGCTCCTCTGGTCCGTTAGGGTATTGCTATTGCTCTCTGGTCGGTAATGGGTTATGGCTCTCATAGCATTTATGGTTATGGCTCTCTGGTCCTTATGGGTTATTGGCCTCTCGGGTCGGTATGGGGTTATGGGCTCTCTGGTCATATATTGGGTTATTACTCTCTGGTCGGTCATGGGTTATGGCCTCTAGTCAGTATTGTTATGCTCTCTGGTCCTAATGGGTTTTTTGCTCTAACTGTTCGGAGGGTGGTGAGGGGTTGGGGGGGGTATGGTTTCGTGGATCCTGGTCGGTATGGGTTATTGCCTCTTGTCAGTATGGGGTTATGCTATGGCTTCTCCTGTCATTATGGGTTATGGCTCTCTTGGTCCTATGGTTATTGCCTCTCTGTTCGGTAATGGGTTATGGCTCCTGGTCGGTATGGGTTACATATTGGCTCTCTGTCATTCTGGTTTATGGCTCTCTGGTCCTTATGGTTATTGCTCTCTGGTCGGTATTGGTTTGGCTCTCTGGTCTGTATGGGTTATGGCTCCTCTGGTTGGTATTGGTTGTGAGCTCTCTTGGTTGGTATGGGTTATGGTTCTCTGGTTGTTTTTGGTTATGGATCTCTGGTCGTTATGGGTTATGGCTCTCTGATTGGTATGGGTTATGGCTCTTTGGTTGGTATGGGTTATGGCTCTCTGGTTGTTTTGGTTATTGGCTCTCTGGGTCCTTACGGGGTCTGGGCTCTCTGGTCAGTATGTGCGGATTATGGCTCTCCTGTTCGGTATGGTCTGGCTCTTGGTCGAGTATGGGTTATGGGGGGGCATCTCTGGTCCCTTATGGGTTATTGCATCTCTGGTCGGTATGGTTTATGGCTCTCTGGTCATTATGGGTTTATGTCTTCTCCCTGGTCTTATGGGTTAATGGCCTCGTCTTGTCTTATGGGTTCTGGCTCTCTGGTCGGTATGGTTATGGCTCTCTTTTCGTAAATGGGTTATGGCTCTCTGGTCATTCTGGGTTCTGGCTCTCTGGTCCTTATGGTTTATTGCTCTCTGGTCGGTATGCGGTTTTTGCTCTCTGGTCGGTCTGGTTTGGCTCTCTGGGTGCGGTATGGGTTAATGGCTTCATGGGTCCTTTTGTGTTTAATTGTGCTCCTCTGGTCGTATGGGTTTATGGCTCTCTGCTTCTCTGTCGGTATGGCGTTATGGCTCTCAAATATTTCCGGTAATTGGTTATGGTCTAACAAATGGGTCCCAAAACAAATTATGGTTTTTGTCTCTGGGTCGGTAATGGAGTTATGGCTCTCTGGTATGTTGGGGTTTATGTCTTTTCTGGTCTGTATGGGGTTAAAAGAAAGAAAAAAAAAAAAAAAAAAAAAAAAAAAAAAACTGGCTCTCGGTACGGTAAATAGGTTATGGCTCTCATGGTTCCTTTGGGTTGATGCCTCTCTCTCTCTCTCTGGCCATTATTGGTTTATGGTCTCTGGTCCGGTCTGGGTTACTGGCTCTTCTGGTCCGTATGGGTTATGGTCTCTGGGTCCTTATGGGTTATGGTCTCTCTGGTCGGTATGGGTTTTGCTCTCCTGGTCGGACTATGGTATGGCTTCTGGTCTGTATGTGTTCTGGCTCTCTGTCATTATGGGTTCTATGGCTCTCGGTCCTTATGGGTTATGCTCTCTGGGTACGTAGGTTTGGCTCTTACTGTCGGTATGCGGATTAATGGCCTCTCTGGTCGTATGGGTTTTGGCTCTCTGGTCTGTATGGGTATGGCTCTCTGGTCGGTATGAGGTTATGGCTTCTCCTCTTGGTCATTATGGTTTTTATGGGCTCTCTGGTCCTTATAGGTTATGGCTCCTGGTTCGGTATGGGGTTATGCTCTCTTATCGGTATGGGTTAGGCTCTCTGTCGGTATGTGTTATTGCTGTCTGGGTTGGTATGGGTTATGGCTCTCTGGTTGGTATTGGTTATGGCTCTCTGGGGGTATGGGGTTCTGGCCGTCTCTGGTGGTATGGTTATGGCTCTCGGCTCTCTGGTGGTAGGGTTATGGCTCTCTCTGGGTCGGTATGGTTAAATTGGCTCTCTGGTCGGTATGGGTTTATGGCTTCTCTGGTTCATTATGGGTTTATGGCTCTCTGGTTCCTTTACTGTGTTATGGCTCTCTGGTCCATTATGGTTTTGGCTCTCGGTCGGATATGGGTTATGGCTCTTCTTGTCGGTAATGGGTTATCGGCTCCTCTGGTCGGTAATGGTTATGGCTCTCTGGTCGGTATGGGGTATGGCTCTCTGGTCGGGTATGGGTTATGGCTCATGGCTCTCCTCTTCGGTATGGGTTATGGCTCTCTGGTCGGTATGGGTTATGGCTCTCTGGTCCTTTATGGTTATTCTCTCTGTCCTTATGGGTTATGGCTCTCTGGTCTTATGGGTTTATGGCATACTCTGGTCGGTAATGGTGTTGGCGCTCTGGTCGTATGGGTTAATGGCTCTCTGTGTCGGTATGTGAGTTATGGCTCCTGGCCTCTGGCTCTGTCGGTATGGGATTATATATGTGCTCTCTTGTCGGTATGGTTTATGATGATGGCGCTCTGTCCGGTATGGGTTTTATGCTCTCTGTCGGTATGGGTTCTGAGGCTCTCTGGTCGGTATGGTTATGGCTCTCTGGCTCTGGTCAGTAATGGGTTAATGGCCTCTGGTCTCTGGTCGGTATGGGTTATGCTCTCTGGTCGGTATGGGTTATGGTCTCTGGTCGGTATTGGTTATGCTCGCTGGTCGGTATGGGTATGTCTGCTGTCGGTATGGGTTTATGGGCTCTCTGGTCCGGTATGGTATGGGCTCTCTGGGCCGATGGTTTTGGTTAGGGCTCTCTGTCGGTTATGGGTTATATGGCTCTCTGGTGGGGTATGGGTTTAATGGTCTCTCTGGTGGGTGATTTTTTTGGTTTGTCGGCTTCTGGTTGTATGGGTATTGTTTTCCTCCTTGTTTGTTTTTGATTGGTTAGTGATCTCTGGGTGCTTTATGTGTTAGGGCTCTCTTATTGGTAGGTTAGAATGGCTCCTGGTTGTATGTGCGGTTATGGCTCTCTCTCTGTGTTTTCGGTTCTGGCTCTCTCCTGGGTCGTAATCTGGTTGATTGGATCTCTCTACTGGCTCATTGAATGGGTTATGGCCTCTCTCGGTTGGTATGGGTTAATGGCTCTCTGGTTGTATGGGTTATAGCTCTCTGGTTTGTATGGCTTTATGGACTCTCTGGGTTGGTATTGGTTATGGAGTCTCTGGTCGTTTATGGTTTATATGCCCTCTCTGGCTCATATGAGGGTTAATAGATGGTCTCTTCGGGTCCATTATGGGTTATATCAGCTTCTCTGGTCTCTGGGTGGTATGGGTTATTGCTCTCATCTTGGGTTGGTAATGAGTTACGCTCTCTGTTGTGTATTGTTTATGGCTCATCTGGTTTGTTTTTGGTTTTGGCTCCTCTCTGGTCGTCGCTTGTGGTTATGGATCCCTCTGGTTGGTTTTGGTTCTTGCCTTGCTGGCTCCTCCATGCTATCGGTCTGGTTTGGATCTCTGGTTGTTATGGGTTAATGGCTCTTCTCCCTTGGTTGGTTGGGTTTATGGCCTCTGTGCTTGGTCTGCGGGGTTCCTCTTTGGCCTCTCCTCTGGTTTGGGTTAGGGTTAGTTGGCTCTCTGGGTCGGTTTTGGTTTCTGATGGCTCTCCCTGGTTGGTATGGGGTTATGGGCTCTCTAGTGCGGTATTGGTTATGGCTCCTCTCTTCTGTCATTTCGGTTATTTATGGCTCTCTGGTCGTGGGTTGGTTATGCTCTCCCTCATGGGTGGTCGGGTCTTGTTACGGTTATGTTATGACTACTACATTAAACCATCTAGGTCAATTCATTTTATTGATGACATGCTTTTTGTTCCATTCCACGGATAACCAAACTGTGGAGTTTTATCACCCAACAATAGAGGAAGGCAATGGCTTTTAATCCCTCTATCACCCAAGGTCTTGGTGTCTCTATTCCCTTTGGTACACAACACCGCACTTCTCACTACTTAACTGACTTACTCCTTCTTTTCTCCTATTTAATAGTAGAACAAGTAAACTTTCCGCTCGCGGATTTTCTCCTAAAACCCAAACTCATTTTCCCTACCTCCCTTATATCATAAGCTTACAAACACAGTTTCCCCAAATTATTATCATATAATATACCCTTGACATATCCCCTTGTAATAGAAAAGAGGAAGAGATAATGGTTTTGGAATAAAACAACTTTTACAAACATCCAGGGCTCCACCGATATAGGTCTTTTTAGTTATTATATTACCATATAAGCCTTTCATTAGTCCAAGCGCTCTTACCCGAGTCAGACAATAATACTTCTTGGACCCTCCTGCTACTGAGTATGTATCAATAGCAAATATCCTCTAATGATAATAATCACGCTTCATCTGTTCATTAATCCCTAGATATGGGACAAGGACTGCTCAAAAATTTTGGTAGAACACGGAAAAACATCTATTATTGTTCAAACAAACAAATCTAGATGTGTTTCATGATCTCAAATGTTAACCGAAAACGACCACCCCTTACGCTACCTCCTGAACCTGTTTGTCTCCGATTAAGGACCAGACACCAACTGGTTCATAATAAAAAGTTTATATTCCTTAACGGTGCCGACTTTATAACTGAAGACTTAAAATACTGGTGTTCCCAGCTAATACTTAGAGAGCAAAATTTTGGGGACAACTCTGACTCTGAAAACAGTACGAACAACAAAAAAACAGGCTCTCCTCTACTGTCTTTTTTTCCCCCCCCCAGGTACTTTTTCCTGATTTCTCCAGTCCTTAAAGGACAACTCCAACCCCATAATAACAAATCCTTTAGAAAGAACGAGCTCTTTATAATATGTTTTGATATATCATAAGTTTTTGTCCTTGAATTCATTACTTACTGTCATGTCTGCTAATCCTTCTGGGATGCCTCATAAAGCAATTTAAAACCTGTACTGAGCCTGTACCTGAGCCCGGGACATGCTCAGAAGAGGCATCCAGGGGATTTAACATTCACGTCTCATTGGCTGTGATGTCAACCACTTGCCAAACAAGATCCATAACTAACTGACAGTTACATACTGGAACGAACCAGAGAATCAATAAACAGGAGTAAACAGGACCTTGTGAGGATTTTCAGGTTATACCTACATATTTATACCACCTTTCACATTTCAAAAAACTATAACCGTTTAGGTTTGGGGGGGGATTACCTGTATGTAAGTTTTAAATGATTAGGGTGGGCTAGGGACTTGCCCTTT
Source organism: Hymenochirus boettgeri (assembly GCA_019447015.1). NCBI lineage: Eukaryota > Metazoa > Chordata > Amphibia > Anura > Pipidae > Hymenochirus > Hymenochirus boettgeri. Next base: position 412,689,802 of record CM033469.1, read on the forward strand.
AAGAGTCTTAAACCGAGGATGCTTCTCCCCCCTGGGGCAGACGTGGCAAAGGGCAGGAGGTCAAGGTGAATGTCTCCGTCCAGGCCTAGATCTTTTAATAATGGAAAATACTGCAAAGAGCTTTCATTTAACCCTAAGAGACATTTGCCCCTTTAAAACGGCGAGCGCGTACAGCCTGCCCACATTTTCATGCGTTCTGCAATCCGTGAGATCCCAGTGCATGATCAACGCCATAATATTTGCATGCCTATACTGCAATTATCGTTTTCCGGAGCTCGTGATCACCGTGTTTAATTTGAGAATTGACTGTGCCTCCCATAACACTTGGGAACCCACAGCACTAGCAGGGCGGTACTAGTGTGTGAGAACAACCGTTTTTTTTTTCTCGTGTGCGTCTGCTGCTCCCAATCGAACAATAATAATTCATATACAAAATTGATTCCATAAACCACACGGACTAATACCACGCAAAGTACACATGGGAACCCTGTGACAATCCTTCCCCTTTTGGAAGCACTAGGATTTAAGGAGTAAATGGAACTCCCAACCCCACCCGTATTCTGTAATGAGTCACAGTCTGAATGTGGGCAACTTGTAAGGCGGTTCGCCAATTGCATGACTACCCAGTCCTAACCTAGTTACTAGGCTACTCTTCCATCGGGGATGTGAAACGGTAGTGCTATGACATATGAACACTCTGCCCGTTGTGCTTATAAAACACTGTGTCGTGGTTTTCCTTTTTAACATTAATTAAACCAATAACAATTCCCACATCTCTGTATGGCAAAACCCAGAGGATACTTTAAGACATGTAAACCCATGAGGGTCATTAGACATTGACCAGTGAGTCATTTAAGAGCATATGGTGACCGTTAAGGTCGATTTAAGACAAGTGACCCAGTGAGGTCTGTTACGATAACAGTTACCAGTGAGGTCATTTAAGAAGATGACAGTGACCAGTGGAGTTCGATTTTAAGATACAAGTGGACCAGTCGTCAAGTGTACGATAACAAAAGTGACCTTAGGTCAATTTAAGATAACAAGTGACCAGTGAGTTCAATTTAAAATATAACAAGTGACCAGTGAGGTCAATTTAAGATAACAAGTGACCACAAGTCGATTTAAGATAACAAGTGACCAGTGAGGTCAATTTAAGATAACAAGTGACCAGTGAGGTCAATTTAAGATAACAAGTGACCGTGCGCCATTTAGATGACAGTGACCAGTGAGGTCCATTTAAAGATGAACAAGTGACCAGTGAGGTGGACGGTGGGATCCCTTTCACTCTGCCCCGTTTACCCACGTGAGGTCATTTAAAAGATGACAAGTGACCAGTTAGGCGGGGTCGTGTCGGTCAATTTAATGATGACAAAGTGACCATGCAGTTCAATTTCAGATAAACAAGTGAACCAGTGAGTCCTGTTACGATACAAGAGTGAACCAGTGAGGTCAATTTAAGATAACACATTGGACCACAGCAAGTCGATTTAAGATACAAGGACGCAGTGGAGGTCAATTTAAGATGACAAGTGACCGTGAAGTCTATTTTAAGAATGTACAAGTGACCCAGTTGAGGGGTCCAATTTAAGATGACCATTGATCCATTGAGGTTCAATTTAAGATACCAAGTGACCGTGAGGTCATGTAAGTTTACTGATCACAGTGAACCAGGTGATGGTCAAATTTTTAAGAGATAACAAGAACAAGTGACCACAAGCTCGATTAATATCACAAGTGACAGTGAGTGTCAATTTAAATATAACAATGAACCGAGTGAGGTCAATTTAAGATAACAAGTGACCAGTGAAGTCGATTTAAGATAACAAGTGACCAGTGAGGTCAATTTAAGAAGATAACAAAGTGCCCGGCAGCCCAGTGAGTCATTTCAGACACAAGTAACAGTGAGGTCAATTTTAAGATAAACAAGTGCTCAGTGGGTTAATCTATACAGATCCAACAGTGACCGGGATTGAGGTCCAATTAATAAACAATTGACCAGTGAGGGAGGTCAATTTATATGACAGAGTGACGCAGTGAGGTCAATATAGATGACACTGACCAGTGACAGGTCGATTTTAAGTAACAAGTGAACCATGAGTATCGATTTAGAAAAGATAAACAAGTGCCAGTGAGGAAAAGGTCAATTTTAGAAAACAATTGACCAGTTGAGGTCATTTAAAGGAATGACAAGTGACCCAGTGGAGGTCGATTTAAGATACAAAACAAGAACAATAACTGATTGACCAGTGAGTCATTTAAAGATAACAGGACCAGTGAGGTCCATTTTAAAAGTAAACAATACCATGAGGGAGGCTCGAATTTTAGGCATAACAGGTGATCAGTAGGATTCCTTTCAAGGAATACTAACAAGTGACCAGTGGGGAGGTCCCTTTAGATAAACAAGCCCAAGTGACCAGTGAGGTCCATTTCACACGATAACAGGGACCAGTGAGGTCACTTCACGAAGATAACAAGTGCCAGTAAGTGGGTTCTATTTAAGATAAAATGACCAGTGACATGTCTTAAAGATAAAACCAGTGATGACCAGTCAAGGTTCCCCCCCCCGATGTAAAGCATAACAAAAGGACCAGTGAGGTCGATTTTAAGGATAACAAGCCCAAACAGCGGTGACAATTGAATTTGATTCTCAAAGCTAACAATGCAACCAGTGAGGACATGTGAGGCCATTTTAAGATTACCTTAAGATGGACAAAGAAGAAAGTGACCAGTGAGGGAGGTCAACTTTAAGATGACAATCTGACCAGTGTGAGGAAGAGTGAACGTAATCTTATTAATTAAAGATGACACCCAGTGACCAGCACCAGTGGGCGGCAACCGTGACCAGTGAGGGTCATTTAAATAACAAGTGACCATTGGAGCCTTTTAAGATAACCGTGACCATGAGGTCAATTTAAGCTACAAGTGACCATGAAGTCGATTTAAAAATAACAGAGTGACCGGTGAGGTCAATTTAAGATAACAGTGACCAGTGAGTTTAATTAAGATTACAAGTGACTCATTGAGATCATTTAGATAACCGGTGACCAGTGGAGTCAAATTTAAGACAAGTGACCAGTGGAGGTCATTTAAGATAACAATTGAACCAGTGGGTCCACTTTACAGATGACACAGTGACATTGAGGGTTCAATTTAAGAACGATGAACATGACGCAGTGATGGTCGATTTAAAGATACCACTTGCACCAGTGAGGTCAATTTAAGAAAACAAGTGACCAGTGAGGTCAAATTTAGATGACAAGTGACAGTGAGGTCGATTTAAGATAACAATCTGACACAAGTGAGTCAATTTAAGAATACCAATTGACCAGTGGGGGTCGATTTAAAGATAACAATTGACACCAGTATAAGTCCAATTAAGATAACACAGTGCAAGTACCTGGTTATGGCTCTCTGGTTGTTTTTGGTTATGGCTCTCTGGTCGGTATTGGTTATGGATCTCTGGTTGTTTTTGGTTATGGCTCTCTGATCAGTATTGGTTATGGATCTCTGGTTGTTATGGGTTATGGCTCTCTGGTTGTTATGGGTTATGGCTCTCTGGTTGGTATGGGTTATGGCTCTCTGGTTGGTATGGGTTATGGCTCTCTGGTTGGTATGGGTAATGGCTCTCTGGTCGGTATTGGTTATGGCTCTCTGGTCAGTGTTGGTTATGGCTCTCTGGTCAGTGTTGGTTATGGCTCTCCGGTCGGTATATGTTACGGTTATGTTATGACTACTACAATTAAACATCTAGGTCAATTCATGTATTGATGACATGCTTCCACGGTAGACAAAATGTGGATCAGAATAGAGGAAGCAATGGCTTATGGCTTACTTGGTAAACCAAACACTACTTCTCTATTTATAAGTAGACAAGTAACTTTAACAGCTCGGGACTTTTCCTTAAAACACCAAACTTCCCTACTCCCCTTCTATCAATAAGCTTACAACAGTTAATCCCAGAATTTATCCCCTTGACTATATCCCCTTGATAGAGAAAGAGGAAGAGACATTGTTGGAATAAAAACAACTTTTACAAACATCCCCGATACTGAGCTTTTTATATATTAATAAACACTTTCAGTCCAAGCCTCTTACCAGACAAATACTTCATTGACATCCTGCTACTGTATGTAGAAATAGCAATATCCATCTAATGATTAATAACAACCGTTCATTCATTAAATCCAGAGATATGGGACAAGGATCTGGCTACAAAATTTTCTGTAGAACAACGGAAAAAAATCTATTATTGTTCAAACAATCTAGATGTGTTCAATGATCTAAATGTTTAACGACCCCTTCACCTACCTCTGAAACCTGTTTGTCTGATGAAGGGACCACACTGGTTCATAATAAAAGTTTATTCACTTAAGACTGGTGTTCCCAGCTATACTTAGCATTTTGGACAACTCTGAAACCAGTACAGGCTCTCCTCTACTGTCATTTTTTCCCCCCCAGGTACTTCCTGATTTCTCCAGTCTTAAAGGACAACTCCACCCTCATAAGAACATCTTTTAGAAAGAACGGCCTCTTTAAAATATGTTGATATATCATAGTTTGTCCTATGAATTCATTACTGTATGTCTGCTATACTTCTGGATGCCTCATGAGCAATTTAGAAACCTGTACTGAGCCTGTACTGAGCCTGGGCATGCTCAGAAGAGGCAGCCAGGGGATTAACATTCAGTCATTGGCTGTGATGTCAACTGCCAAATCCATAACTGACAGTTACTAACTGGAAGAACCAGGAATCAGAAACAGGGTAAACAGGACATTGTGCAGGATTTCAGGTTAGACTTACACCTTTCACATTTCAAACTATTACCGTTTAGGGTTTGGGGGGTGATTTACCTGTATGTAAGTTTTTATTTTGGGGCTGGACTTGCCCTTTAAGTCTTAACCGAGCATGCTTCTCCCCTGCCAACTTCCCAGTGGAATCCTTTTTCAATAAGTGAAGAACATCTTTTAGAAAGAACGGCCTCTTTAGAATATGTTATAATCAGTGGTTTGTCCTATGAATTCATTACTGGCGGTATGCTTCGCTGCTAATGACTTCTGGATGTTTATGCCCTCAACTAGAAACTGAAGCAATTTTACGAAACCTGTTACTGATGCCTGTACTCGAGCCTGGGCGTCCCAGAAGAGCAGACATGATTAACATTCAGATTCATTTCGTGATGTCAACTGCAAATCCATAACTGACAGTTACATAACTGTCGAATGAACCATGGAACAGAAACAGGGGAAACAGGACCATTGTAGGATTTCAAGGTAAGACATACACCTCACCCCCTACTCCTTCAAACCTCTCCTCTACTTCACCCTTCCTGTGTGTTTGAGGTTTTTTGGCTGGCATTGGGGGGTGATTTAACCTGTAGTAAGTTTTTTATTTATGGGGCTGGACTTGCCCTTTAAGTCTTAACCGAGCATGCTTCTCCCCTGGGGCAGACGGGGCAGGGCAGAGGTCAGGTGATGTCTCTCCAGCCATAGATCTTTTAATGGAAATACTGCAGGCTTTCATTTAACCCTAACAGTTGCCCTTTAAGGGCGAGGCGACACTGCCACATTTTCATGCGTTCTTGCAATCCGTGAGAATCCCAGTGCATGTCAACGCCATATTGCATGCTCTATACTGCAATTCGTTTTCGGAGCTCGTGATCACTGTTTATTTTGAGAATTGCATGTGCTCCCATAACGGACTATTGGAACCCAGCACTAGCAGGTGGTACTGTGTGTGAGACAACCGTTTTTCGTGTGCATTGCTGCTCCCAATAGAACAATAATAATTCAATACAAATTGTTCCATAACACACACTGACTATCACACAAAGTACATGGGGACCCAGTGTAAGATGACTTCCCCTTATTGGAGCACTAGGTTAAGATAATGGAACTCCCAATCCCACCCAGTTTTCTGTATGAGTCACAGGCTGATGTGGGCAACTTGTAGCGTTCGCATGCATGGACCAGACCCAGTCTAGCTACTTCCATCAGGGGATGTGAAAACAGGTAGTGATAGTGATAGAAACTCTGCCCGTGTGCTTTATAACACTGTGCAGTTTGTTTTCCTTTTAACATTAATTAAACCAATAACAATTCCACATTCTGTATGACAACAACCCAGAGAGACAATTTAAGACATGTGACCAGTGAGGTCAATTTAAGACATGTGACCAGTGAGGTCAATTTAAGACATGTGACCAGTGAGGTCTTGAGGTCGATTGTAAAGGACAGTGACATGAGGTCACTTTAAGATACAAGTGACCAGTGGAGGGTCCATTTAAGATGACACGTGACCGTAAGGTCGATTTAAGATAACAAGTGAACCGTAAAGGTCATTTTAAGATACAAGTGACCATGAGGTCAATTTAAAGACTGGGCCGTAGGTATATCAAGTGACCAGTGAGGTCAAATTATATCAACAAGTGACCATAGGTCGAATTTAAGATACAAGTGACCATGGGTCATATTTAAGATACAGGCCAGTAAGGTCATAAATACAGTGACCATGGCATTAATAAGTGACAGTGAGTAATTAGAAAGTGACCAGTAGGTCAATTTACGACTCAACAGTGACCACACGTCAGTTTAAGATACAATGACTTGAGGTCAATTAAGATACAAGTGGACCAGTGAGGTCAATTTACATAAAAAGCGCCAGTGAGGCATTTAAATGGACAATGACAGTGAGGTCAATTTAAGATACAAGTGCCAGTGATGTCAATTTAGAAGATGACATGACATTGAGGTCAATTAAATGACAATGACCTCGTCAAGTGAAGGACATGGTCAATTTTAAGATGACAGTGACCAGTGAGGCATTTAAGATACAAGATGACCAGTGATGGAGGTCAATTTTAGATAACAATGTGACCATCCATGTAAACAAGACGTCCGATTTCAGATAACAAGTACCAGAGGTCATTTAAGATGAGAAGTGACCAGTGAAGTCGATTTAAGATTACAGGGACAATGAGGTCAATTTAAGATGACATGACCAGTGCCATTAGTACAAGACCATGAGGTCAATCTAAGTCATGACCAGTTCAATTTAGAAACAGCCAAATCATTTAAGATAACACGTGTACCCTGAGGTCAATTTTAAGATAACATGACGCATTGAGGTCAATTTAGATAAGTGACCAGGAAGGTCGATTTAAGAGTAACAAGTGACCAGTGAGGTCTATTTAAGAAGAACCAGTGCACCAGTGAGGTCAATTAAGATAACAATACCAGGAGTCATTTAAGAATACAGTGATCAGTGAGGTTATTTTACGATACCAAGTGCGCAGCTGAGGTCATTTAAGATAACCAAGGGACCAGTGAGTCAATATTAGATGACAAGTACCAGTGATTCAATTTAAGAGGACAAGTGACCAGTGGGAGGTCGATTTAAGATAACATACTATAGGCGTTAGACAATGCATGAGGTCCATTTAAGAAAACAAGTGACCATGAGGTCAATTTAAGATGACAAGTGACCCATGAGTCGATTTAAGATAAACAATTGACCATTGAGTGTCAATTAGAATAACAAGTGACCATTGTGAGGGTCGATTTAAGATACAAGTACCAGTTGAGGTCCAACTTTAAATAACACGTGACAGTGAGGGTAATTTAGATAAAAGTGACCAGTAGGGTCAATTTCGATATACAAGGTGACCCAGTGGAGGTCATTTAAGATAACAAGGGACCAGTGAAGTCGATTTTAAGATAACAATGACCAGTGAGTGATTCGAAACAGATTAATGATCATAAGCAACAGTGACCAGTAACGGTCGATTTAAAGATAACAAGTGGCCAGTGATGTCGATTTACGATAACAGTTGAACCGTGAGTTCTAGATCAGTACAGGAGGTTTAAGATACAGTGACCAGTGAGGTCATTTAAGATGAACGATACCATGATGTCAATTTAAGATAGTGCCAAGGTCAATGAAGATGACGCAGTGAGGTCAATTTAAGATACAATGACCAGTAGGTCAATTTTAAGAGTACAGTGCACCAGTGAGTCAATTTAAGATACGAAGTGACTGCGAAAGTCATCGTTAAGAATAACAAGTGACCAGTGAGGTCGATTTAAGATAACAAGTGACCAGTGAGGTTAATTTAAGATTACAAGTGACCAGTGAGATCAATTTAGATCAAGTGAAACCCGTGGGTCACTTTAAATAACAATGACCAGTGAGGTCAATGTTAGATACAAGTGCCCAGTGAGGTCATTTAGATCAAGGACGTGGGCAATGTGACCAGTGAGTCAATTAGTACTCAGTATGGTCGATGTTGAGATAACAAGTGAACCAGTGAGGTATTTATGACAAGTTGGTCTTAAGGTGACAAGTGACCAGTGAGGTCGAATTAGATGAACCAGTGACATGTGAGTTCATTTAAGATAAAAGTGCCATATGGATTTGGGATTTAATAATCCCTGTGTCCCCTACACCATCATAACTCTGTGTTAAGTCATCTGTAATGGAAAAAGATCTGGTAGATAACAGACTTAGCTGTAGCAAACAATGCCAGTTAGCAGGCTAGACTAGCAAGATATTGTCTTGTATAAAGAGGGGAATAGATTCAAGGGAGAATCTATTCCTGGATGGAGGAGAGCCCGCAGGTACACACTGAACTGGGTGGGAGGGTGAGGGTGCAGATGATTGGAAACTACAACTCCCAGCTAATAAACCATGCTGGGAGTTGTAGTTTCCAAACATCTTAAATGCCAAGGAAGAAGAATGTTGTTGTCTTTTAAATGAACAGCAGAATTCTCATACAGTAATGTCTATTAGCTATTTGCTGTCCATTTAAAGGGCAACTAAAGCCTCAAAACAGAATCAGAAGGCAGTAGTGGTTAGTACATTTTCTACCCTTGGTTTATACTCGAGTCAACCACTTTTATTAGTTTTTTTAGGTGAAATTGGGTACCTCGGTTTATACTCGGGTCTGTTTATACTCGAGTATATACGATATACCATGACCTGGATGAATGAATATTACAGATATACCGTGACCTGTATGAATGAATATTATAGATATACCATGACCTGGATGGATGAATATTACAGATATACCGTGACCTGGATGGATGAATATTACAGATATACCGTGACCTGGATGAATGAATATTATAGATATACCATGACCTGGATGGATGAATATTACAGATATACCGTGACCTGGATGAATGAATATTACAGATTACCGTGACCTGGATGGATGAATATTACAGATATACCGTGACCTGGATGAATGATATTACAGATATACCATGACCTGGATGAATGTATATACAGATATTACCGTACTTGGATGAATGAATTTACAGATATACCATGACCTGGATGTATGAATCGATAATATATATACCATGACCTGGATGGATGAATATTACAGATATACCTGACCTGGATGAATGAATATTACAGATATCCCATGACCTGGATGAATAATATTACAGATATACCATGACCTGCATGGATGAATATTACAGATATACCGTGACCTGTATGAATGATATTATAGATATACCATGACCTGGATGAATGAATATTACAGATATACCATGCCCTGATGGGATGAATATTACACATATACCAGACCTGGATGGATGAATATTACAGATATACCGTGAACCTGGATTAATGAATATATACAGATATACCATGACCGGATGAATGAATATTACAGATATACCGTGACTGTATATAATATTGCAGATATACCATGACCTGATGATGATTATTACAGATATACCATGACGGATGAATGAATATTACAGATATACCATGACTTTGATGGATGAATATTACAGATATACCATGACCTGGATGGATGAATATTCAGATAGATACCATGACCATTTGCCATTGATTGGCCCAACAATCATTTGTTTTTCCTGATCTTATAATGTTGATATTGGATCATAAAACAATTATAATTATGATCGGGAAAGTCGGTTTTTAAGTCAATTGGTTAAACAATCGTAGTATTTTCGGAAGATTAAATGTAATTTAATGTAACCTCATAAAGACATTAACGACTAATTGCCAAACTAATTGAATGTGGAATAATATGTATGTACATCTATGTACAATTAAAGGGCATGTCCACCCCAAAACTATAATCCCCCCCAACTACTGGCCCCACCAGGTAGTGTAGTTTAATCCTTACCTCACATCCCAGCTCCATATGTTCTCCTGTAGTCCCCCCCGAAAACCCAAACTAAACGGCCACCAAGGCTAGCAGAGTCCATATAGGACTCTGCCTCCTACCTGGCCTCCGGGAGAAGTTTGGCATGCGTACTGCAGCCCTTCTCCCTCTCCCTCCCTCCCTCTCCGGATTTCCTCCCCCTAGCTTAATTCCCTTTAATACGTATTCCCCCTGGTCTCCCTGCCCCAACCGCATCATTTTTATTTTAGAAAGCCCCCAAACTTTTACTTACCTCCCCTCATTCCTCCGCTGCACTGAATGACCGGCAGCCGCGTCCGTGATGGCTTCCGCTCAGCCAATCACGACGCGACTGCCGGTCCCGCCCCTCTGCTTGCATTTTTCTCGCAAGCAGAGGGCTGGAGCGCGGCGGAGGAAAGAGGGGAGGTAATTAAGTTTGGGGAGCTTTCTAAAGATAAAATGATGCGGTTGGGCGTGGGACCAGGGGGAAGGCTATATTAAAAAATCGATTTAATGTGGACATACCCTTTAACATTGTACTTCTGTCTATCAAAGTATTGGTCATTGTTACTATCATAAAACCTTTTTGTAGTATCTGTTGTATTCATTAGATTACCTGGACTTAAAGTTTAGTTCCTGGAGACGTTTCGTAGTCATCCGACTGGATCTCCTCAATTCAGAATGATTGTACAAGAATCTTTTGACAATTAAGTACCCTGAAAAGTCCCAATGACACCTTACCCTGGACAGTTACGATAACACCTCAAAAGCCACAATGCATCTTCACCTTGCATTCAGAAGGTCCCTAACACCTGTCTGTCATGCTAATTGGGACTTTCCAGGGTACTTACAGAATTTCCAACAGATTCATTACAGTCATTCTGATTATTGACAAAGCCAGTCGAATGACTAGCGAAACGTCTTCAAGAACTAACTTCAAGTCCAGGTGTCTAATTGAATTCAACATATATACCGTTACCTTGATGAATGAATATACAGATATACTTGACCTGGATAATGAATATTACGATTACCGTGAATGGATAATGAATATTACAGATATACCGTGACATGGATGATGAATATTACAGATATCCATGACCTGGATGGATGAATATTCAGATTATACCGTTGACCTGGATGAATGAATATTACAGATATACCGTGACCTGGATGATGAATATTACAGTATACCAGACCTGGATGATGAATATACAGATATACGTGACCTGAATAATTAATTTACGATATATCATGACTGGATGAATGAATATTACAGATATACCATGACCTGGATGAATGAATATTACAGATATACCATGACTTGAATGAATGAATATTACAGATATACGGGGACCTGAATGAATGAATGAATACTACAGATATATCATGACCTGGATGAATGAATATTACAGATATACCATGACCTGATGTGATTATATACAGATATACCATGACCTGGATGAATGAATATTACAGATATAATGTGACCTGCATGGATGAATATTACAGATATACGTACCCTGTGATGAATGAATATTACAGATATACCTGTGACCTGGATGAATGAATATTACAGATATACCATGACCGGGATGATGAATATTACAGATATACCATAACCTGGATGAATGAATATTACAATTACCATGACTGGGATATTATACAGATGACCGTGACCTGGATGGAGAATATTACCGATTCCCATTACCTGGATGAATGAATATTACAGATATACCATGACCTGGGTGAATGAACATTACAGATATATCATGACCTGGATGATGAATATTACAGATAGACCATGACCTGGATGGATGAATATTACAGATATACCATGACCTGGATGGATGAATATTACCGATTCCGTGACCTGGATGAATGAATATTACAGATATACCATGACCTGGATGGATGAATATTACCCCACCTACTGGCTTTTAACATGGAGGGGAGAGGATATTTTGGTCAGCTCAGTAGCACTTACACTATATGTTACAATAATGTTGCCATAGGAGTGCTCCCACAGCCCCCCCTTTTGTGTATATATTGTAGCAGAGTTTCTCTGCAGGAAGATTGACCAGCTTCCATGTGGTAGTAGCACCCCAACACGTCCCTTTAATTGGAGGTCTTATGCTTGAATACTAAGCATTGGATGGAGGCCTCTTCCCTGGAGAAAAAGGTACATCACCTTCCATTTATCAACATTGAATCCCATCTGCCATTGGAAACCTGGGAAAGATTTTGTTCATCTATTGGACTACCTTAACCCTCTGGGTAGGATTGCACCTACAGAATACTAAGCCATGGCCAGCAACTTTGCCAGACTGTATCGATATGCCATAAAACACGTGGATTAGTGACCCACTGTAATATTCCTTTGTCTGTTTTATCACCAGCATTGGACATAAGCAGAGAGATGTACATTTTCTTATTGTTAACAATGGTGCTAATTTTGCCCCAGCCAATCGAATAGTAAATAACATCTGATTGGTTGGGGCAAAGTTAGCCCCATTTTTAACATTAAGAACTTTTATTACACCTCCCTGCAGGTTCGTGCAAGTTCCCATTTGGTAATTACAGCAGCCAACAAGGTTATTAGTGTTTTAGGACACAAAGTGCACTTAGAAGTCTGGAACAGACACTTGGCATATTGTCGGATTGGAAGGTCAGTAACGTCTCATCAGATCCCATTAAACATGAACTTCCTATTAGATCTAATGCATTACATCTCTTAGAGGGCTCTGGAGGGAGCGTTAATGATAGAAAACCCACATGGTTAGGGGACAGTGCTCCCGATGAATCCCTAACTACACACAACCTGTGATAAAAGTTATTCTATAAACAATGGAATTGCCCAGAACCCCCCAGGAATGCTAAATTCGGGCCCCAGAATTCCCAAGTCCTGCCGTCACGGGACAAAGCTTAAATGTTCTGAATAATCTACTGATCTGTCCAGGTAATTCATTCGAAAAACGTACATTTCATACTATAAACCCTATATTTATTGTCTTTGCATCATCTCTCTGAATTTTTATATCTTAACCATTGAGTGACATCAGCTACTTTCTGGCATTAAAAAAGTCACCGCTGTAACAGTGTTGGTGTTTAGCGTCGCCCTATTAGTGCATATGAAACATACAGAATACCGAAATCACAACGGGAGAAAATTGGGGGAATGGTTGGCAGTAGAGATGTTCGAAACTGTTGAGTTTTGTTCGTTTTTTTTGAATTTTCTAAATTTTCAGAAAGTTCAAGTTTCGATTTTCGAAAATCGTCTACTTTCGATTTACGTTAAAAATTCAAAAAAAATCCGGGTTCCGTGAAATTCGGGAGTTACGAAAGTTTCGTCGGATTCGATTCGAAACCGGGTTCTATTAGAAACCACATTACATCTCTAGTTGGCAGTTGTATTTTACAGCCATCTTGAAGCTAACCAGCTTATCAGAAATATTAAAGGACAATTATACTCTTTACTCTTACAAATCAAACTCCTCGTGTCTAACTGCTCCTGAACTATGACTGGTCATAGGGATATTTTTTTAAACGGGACTAAAAACTACGGAAAAGTCACATGGGTAGGTCATTATGCAAAGCCTTCTGATTGGTGGGCATGTCAGCATAGATGACTGTAAGTCCTGTTGGTGGGCATGTTGTGATTGGTGGGCATGTCAGTATAGATGACTGGTGGGCATGTCAGTATAGATGACTGTTAGTCCTGTTGGTGGGCATGTTGTGATTGGTTGGCATGTTCTGATTCTGATTGGTGGGCATGTCAGCATAGAGGACAATTAGCAAGTACCTATGGCCACTGAGATGTAGTGGAAGCAATGCCGGTCTCCATTCCTGCACCAGAAGACACAAAAATATCTCAAAAACAGCTTAAGGCTGAGGCTACACTGCAACACACAGGAATCGCACACAAAATCGTGAGCATTATCGCACAGGATTTTGTTGCAATTCTTGTGCGTTTTGCGTTTGCGCCTTTTGCGTTATGGAAAAGCATGCGTTAACGCACCAAAAAAGGTAAACGCATGCGTTACCAAAACGCGAATGGATGCGCATCGGAAATCGCGGGAATTTTTGCGTTCCGGCTATTTCCATTTTACCAAAAATCTCAGGCGCAATCGCAAAACCAGGGCGCAAACGCGTGAAAAACACGCTAGTGTGGCCTCACCCCAAGTGTATAGCCACAGTAACAGTTACAAACATTACCCAGATACCCACTGGGATTATTGTAGAAAGTGTAGTTAGCAGAATATATTAAATTCCACTAAGATCCATGAACAGGAAAAAAAGCTCTTGGTTAAATGTGAACAACTCCCCTAGTGGTCACAAAAGGTATACCATTGTTCAATTAATTGACTTTTACAAAGTACATGTAAAAGTACATGACTCACAACTGGATGGTACGTTACAAAACCACAATAAACATGCCATGTGACTTCATTTTAGAAACAAAGGGGGCTAATCAAAAATGTGTTCAGCTCCATTTGTTAGTTAAGTTTTTTTTTTTTGCCCCAGAGCACCACTGGTATCTTTGTTCTTGGGGCACTTACATAATAGTGGGGATTTTCTCAATGGTTAAACATGACTTTTGGTGGAGTAAGTGGCATTTCAGATGCCACCAGTTACCAAATGCAATATTGGGCTATCCCATTATTGTACCATTGTTATCTTTGAGTGTACAACCCCCATAAGAGGGGTACATGCTCATATAGCATCTAACAGTGGGTGGACTTGCCACTAACCTGATCTAAATCATGCACAAGGTCCCTATAAATAGACACAAAATATCCACTAACCACGGAGATCATGTCAGTGGATATTTTTTGGTATTCTTCTATGTATTGTCACCGTGACCATGTGTCACTTGCCTTTGGTCTAATAGGAACACCATGTTTTGATTGGTGGAGATATCCAACAACCTCTAAGGAGCTTAGCTAACTAAGGATTATGGTAGTTGTTTCTCACAAGAAACAAAACCTATTTTAGCCTATTATAGCCCTATTTTAGTATAAACATTAGCATTAATCCACCATTACTACCACAATATTTAGGTAACTGCACAATATTGTTTTCACTAATATGTAAGTATTTCCATAGGAACAACATTTTAATTACATGTTATTTCCGAAGCAAACTTCTAAATCTCAACCCTAATTTTTATTAGACCTTTTGAAATAAAGGTCTGTGCCAGGAACATTCCTGGTGGCAGTAAAATAACCTATTTGTGTCATTAAAACCCCTTAAGTCAAAAGCATTACACAATCGTTTCAACTACTTAAAATGGATTTACTTCACAGGGCGTCTCTTGTGAACAAAATGGCCGCCCATATGATAAGTACAATGTCAGGCAAGATGCGACATGTTTTATAGCAGAGCAGAAGTTTACAGAATTGGAGAAATGAAACTATAAGCTACAGATAGTTTACCAACAATCAGTCCTACATTGAACCTCGTAAATTAAATTGAAACATTTCTGGTACACACAATATTTTGGTCAGATTGGCCCAGTAATCACAACCAACCGACTGTTTGTCTACAGTAGTTTGATGGGGCCAAAATATCTGAGCTACCACTGATTCTTACTGCCAGAATAGCAATTGGTATAAAGATATGTAAATGTGTCTGTCAAAATTATCGTCTCATGTACCAGACTTTAGGCTGGGTGCACCACAGTAAGAAACTTGTCCTGTCCTGTGGCGGAAAAGGAAGGGTTAAAGGACAACTCCACTCTCATAAGAACATCCTTTAGAAAGAAAGGGCTCTTTAAAATGTTGATATATCATACTTTGTATGTATATGTTTATTTATATAGCGCCATTAGGGGACGCAGCGCTGTACAATATAGATTACTAAAAGTCGTACAAGGGGGACAGTAAATAAGTACATATATATATAAATAAGTATGAGCATCACTAAATATACAAGTGCTTAAAACATGTAACATGAGGAAAGAGGTCCCTGCCCCTTAGAGCTTACAATCTACTTAGGTGGGTAACATACAGATACATAGGAATTCATTACTGTATGCCTGCTATGCTTCTGGATGCCTCATGTAAACTGAGCAATTAAGTGACCTATTACTGAACCTGAGCATGCTCAGAAGAGGCAGCTAGGTGATAAACATTCAGTCATTGGCTGTGATGTCATCTGTCAAATTGTGCAGGATTTCAGGTTAGACTTTTATATTTCACATTTCAAACTATTACAATTTAGGGTTTTGGGGGGTGATTTACCTGTATGGAAGTTTTCATTTTAGGGCTGGACTTTAAACTAAATATTGTAAATATGTAAACTCAATCTTAACATCCATTATACTTAAGGCACTGGTGATAAATATGAAAATTTTCCACTATTCACTGCCTAACACACATAACCTACATTGTGCATTTTTATCTGTGCTATTAATCACCAATAACCAATGAGATGTTAGCTTTTTTTACCAGTCAGCAGTTCGATCTTATTGGATGATGCAGATAATCACCAATAACCAATAAGATGTTAGCTTTTCACCAGTTAGCAGTTCGATCTTATTGGATGATGCAGATAATCACCAGTAACCAATGAGATGTTAGCTTTTCACCAGTTAGCAGTTCGATCTTATTGGATGATGCAGATAATCACCAATAACCAATGAGATGTTAGCTTTTCACCGATCAGCAGTTCCAATCTTATTGGATAATGCAGATAATCAGAAAAAGGAAATGTTTGCACCTCCTATTACATAAGTTTTTCTTCCCTGATCCACATGGCAAGGTAATTGTTTTACAGACAAAGTATATAAGCGTTGGCTGGGCTCGGGAAAAGCAATTATCGAGTTTTAATGCCAGATATTATATTTGGGCAGAAAACCATTAAATACAGAAACGCATAGTTAGGAACATGTTGGAGATCCGAGTCTTTATCCTACAATTTATTGTTCCATTTCAGACTAAAGACCCACAATAGGCAGAAGCAATTAAAATATATATATCAGGTAATTAAGTGCCAGGACTATATAATATGTAACTTACGCAGAACGCAATCATAAGCACGCTAGTGTGGCCTAGCCCTAAAGGAGAAGCAGCAGTTAGCATGGAGCTACATTTTGTAGCCAGCCAGGTAGATCTGGATAATGTTATTTATTTAGTCGTACATGCGAACCCAGCGCTATACATTACAATACACTAAATACAGTGAATGGAGATAAAAAAAGGAAAAAGTGCATCAAGCTTTAAGATGCTGTTGGTTAGAACCCTTAAAGGGCTATTTACCAAAACCACATTTATTTTTTTTACTATACCACATATTTTACTATATGAAGGTCTGAATACCTGTTAAATACAAACTAAACCATATACTGTGCAGTAATAGACAGATGTCTAAAGGACAAATTTACACATGCCCCAACCACAAAATTAACTTGCCAGCTAAATGTACAACAAAGAAGAACTTAATCCCAATTTCTCCCCACCCTTATTGGCATATAGTGCCGTCTTTTGAAGCTCTTGGAGCTTTTTAAGAACTTGCACATGCTCAGGAGACAGCTCGGGGAGCAGAATTCCGATGTCACCTGTTCAGAGCCATGACTGATGGCTGCTACATGGAAGAACTGGAGGGAAAAAACAAGTTGCTGAAGATCTTCCTTGCGGCACATCTGGCAGACATGTAAGTATTGCAATCTTGGGGTTGATTAGGCTATGTGTACATTTTCATTTATAGATAAAGAATGACAGAAAATCCAAGTATTAAGACAATGTGAGAAGGTTTGTACACAAGAAATGCGAAATAAGCAGGTGCTGTAACACGGGATTGTAGAAGTTACAACAGTGATAAGAATTTGAAGACAATTAAAACCAATGCCCTGATGGGTAGCAGGAACTACAAGGCCCCAGTATACCAGAGCATTGTATTAGTCAGTCCGGGGTGCAGAGCCCGTGACTTGTATTGAAAACTTGCACAGGGTGCCAGTATCCCTAAAAGCCTATGGTGGCTCACTCCCATATAAAGCTCTGGTTTCCGTCACATTGTCGCTGTAGTTGGTGAATAATGGAAATTGTAGAATTCAGCAATATTACAAAGGGTAGATCAGTTTTACTGTCTTAGTAAAAGACAGAAGTTCATAGGCTTTAAGAAACTTGGGGTCTATTTGCTAAAGAGTCTCGGTATATATGAGTTAATGCGGTTTCTTTCCATTCCCACTGGTATTTTAGGACACAGATTAGTATTGATATTTTACATTTGCAAGCTCAGACAGAATAGCAGCTTCTCATTCATCCAGGTTATGGTAATTCTGTAGCATTCAGTTCGCTCAACTGGACTGGAAATTTAGTTTAGTGAGTCCAAATCCAAGGGGGAAGCAAATTTTAATATTTGTTCGGTGGGAAGAAGTCTTAACAGTTAAATGAATGCTGATAATACCAATAGAAGGTCAAGAAGGGAATAGCGACAGATCTGGGGTGTTGTACACCCAGATCTCCCCTTCACTTTAAGTAAGCCTACCCAACACTTGAAATTGAAAACTTATATGTAAAGGATACATAGTTAAATTAAGTGGTTAATCCACTGAACAATTAGTGGTCACCGGATTCTGGGACTGTATATGACTCTGAACATTTGTTCTAATATGTAACTGGAAATTTAGTTTAACACCTTGTCCAGATGATCTGAATCCCACAGAGTTAAAACAAATACATGTGTTGTTTCAAGGCTGCTGAAAAATACTTTAATCCACAAACCATGAACTTAGCGCCACCTAGTGCATTAGCAAAAATCTTCTATCCTTACTTCTAGGAAGCAAGGATAGCACACAAAGAAGGAATGATTATTTACAACTCTAAACCATGCCTGACTGATATTTAGGGTAAGGTCCCACTCGCACGCATAGCAGCGCATGCAGGATTTTTACAATGTGCTACTGTGCCCGATACTACATGTTCTTGAAGACTTTTCGCTATTCATATGACTGGATCTCTCAATTCAGAATGACTTGTACAGGAATCTGTTGGTCATAAATACCCTGGAATGTGCCCCAATCAGCATATTACAGCCAGGGCTCAGGGACCTCCTGAATGCAAGGTGAGAAAACGGATAAAATGAATATTACAGACATACCATGACCTGGATGAACGAATATTACAGACATACCATGACCTGGATGAACGAATATTACAGACATACCATGACCTGGATGAATGAATATTACAGATATACCATGGCCTGGATGGATAATTATTACAGATATACCATGGCCTGGATGGATAATTATTACAGATATACCATGGCCTGGATGGATAATTATTACAGATATACCATGACCTGGATGAATGAATATTACAGATAGACCATGACCTGGATGGATGAATATTACAGATATACCATGACCTGGATGAATGAATATTACAGATATACCATGACCTGGATAGATGAATATTACAGATATACCATGGCCTGGATGGATAATTATTACAGATATACCATGGCCTGGATTAATAATTATTACAGATATACCATGACCTGGATGAATGAATATTACAGATATACCATGACCTGGATGAATGAATATTACAGATAGACCATGACCTGGATAGATGAATATTACAGATATACCATGACCTGGATGAATAAATATTACAGATATACCATGACCTGGATGAATGAATATTACAGATAGACCATGACCTGGATGGATGAATATTACAGATATACCATGACCTGGATTAATAAATATTTACAGCTATACCATGACCTGGATGAATGAATATTACAGATAACCTGACCTGGATGAAATAAACAGATATACCATGACCTGGATGAATGAATATTACATAATAATACCATGACCTGGATAGATTAATATTACAGATATACCATGGCCTGGAGGGATAATTATTACAGATATACCATGCCTGGATAATAATTATTACAGATATACCATGACCTGGATGAATGAATATTACAGATATCTCCGACCTGGTGATGAATATTACAGATATACCATGACCTGGATGATGAATATTACAGATATACCATGACCTGGATGAATAAATATTACAGATATACCATGACCTGGATGAATGAATATTACAGATAGACCATGACCTGGATGGATGAATATTACAGATATACCATGACCTGGATGAATTAATATTACAGATATACCGTGACCTGGATGAATGAATATTACAGATATACCATGACCTGGATGGATGAATATTACAGATATACCGTGACCTGGATGAATGAATATTACAGATATACCATGACCTGGATGAATGAATATTACAGATTTTTTTTGCGTACAGTTTAGAGGGTGAACCGTAAGCTGTAAACAAGTTAGGCACATCCTGTAAGAAACATTGATGTAAGTCGCTCGGCACTTGGCGATTTCAGACCTACTCCTGCTTGATCGATGTCATACTGTCCATCTAATTATAAGGACAGCATTGGGCTATCAACCATTACCTCTAGGACAAAGGCTAAACATAATAAGAAACCTTAGCATTGCTTCAACCTTCTGCAACACAATCAATGATGTTATATCATAAGCTTTTCTTTTAAAATAATTCAAGTACAGTGGTTATGACACAAATTACATAGAATTAAAAACAAGTTACATACCTAAAAACAATATATACATACTGAGGAAAAACATGTAATTATAGTTTAATTGGTAATGTAATACCTGGTAGCTGGATCCGTTGAAAAAGAGGTAAAGGCCGAAAGCTATTTTTACCGTGTGAATTGCACACCCCATGGTTCCTTAGATACAGCAAGTCAAATATAATCGTAGAATGAACTGCAGGTATCACTGCAGATCCTTTACAGTTCATCTGGGTCAATTTATGGATTAGGTCTACCATAACAGTATAAGGTAGGCCGAGTCCAGGCAGGAAAGTTAGAGGTGCGCTTTCGAACCTGCGCCACTACAGGTGAGTATATGCAGGAATATAGAAAGAGGCACATTCTCTAATCGAAATTTACAGTGTTTTAATAATTGTACTGATAACGCGACACAATGTTACAGAAGTAATGCCCCCCGGACAGAGTGTTGGACATTACCATCACCGTGTTGGATTGTCTGCCACTCACTGAAAGCAAATCTCATACTCTGGGCAATGTATACACAGGACAATATGATTTCAACCTTTACTTTGTCTATTACAAGGGGGGGAAAAGAATTTCAAAGATATACATTAACCCAGCAATTCACTTGTTTCTTCTTAACAGTTTATTAATATACAGTGCCATTAGAATCCTTTACATTAAAAAAAGGATGATAAAACAAGCCCCAAGCAGGACATCAATAAACTTATTTTCTTTCTTTTCAAATCATGTCAATGCTTGAGAGACTGTTTTCGCTATTCATATGACTGGATCTCTCAATTCAGAATGACTTATACAGGAATCTGTTGGTCATAAATACCCTGGAATGTGCCCCAATCAGCATATTACAGCCAGGGCTCAGGGACCTCCTGAATGCAAGGTGAGAAAACGGATAAAAAATGTAATATCTATTACAGACATACCATGACCTGGTGAACGAATATTACAGACTACCATGACCTGGATGAACGAATATTAAGACATACCATGACCTGGATGATGAATTACAGAAACCAGCGGAGGATAATTATTACAGATATACCATGGCCTGGATGGAAATTATTACAGATATACCATGGACGATGGATAATTATCAGATATACCATGACCTGGATGAATGAATATTACAGATATACCATGACCTGGATGATGAAATTAAGATAGACCATGACATGGATGGATGAAATTACAGATACCATGACCTGGATGAAGAATATTACAGATAACCATGACCTGGATGAATGAATTAATTACAGATAGACCATGACCGGATGGATGAATATTACAGATACCATGACCTGGATGATAAATATTACAGATAACCATGACCTGGATGAATGAATATTACATGATAGACCATGACCTGGATGGATGAATATTCAGAGATACCATGACCTGGATGGTGAATATTACAGATAACATGACCTGGATGAATATATTACAGATATACCATGACCGGATAGTGAAATTTACAGATATACCATGGCCTGGATGGATAATATTACAGATATACCATGGCCTGGTGGAAATTATTACAGATATACCATGACCTGGATGAAGAATATTACAGATATACCATGACTGGATGAAGAATATTACAGATATACCATGACCGGATGGATGAAATTACAGAATACCATGACCTGGATGAATGAATATTACAGATATACCATGACCTGGATGGAAGATATTACAGATATACCATGACCTGGATGAATGAATATTACAGATAAATGACCTGGATGAATGAATATTACAGATATACCATGACCGGATGAATGAATATTACAATATACCATGACCTGGATGGATGAATATTACAGATAACCATGACCTGGATGGATGAATATTACAGTATACCATGACCTGGATGAATGAATATTACAGATAGACCATGACCTGGATGAATGAATATTACAGATAACCATGACCTGGATGGATGAATATTACAGATATACCTGACCTGGATGAATGAATATTACAGATATACCAGACCTGGATAGATGAATATTACAGATATACCATGACCTGGATGAATAATATTACAGATATACCATGACCTGATGAATGAATATTACAGATAGACCATGACGGATGGATGAATATTACAGATATACATGACCTGATGAATAATATCAGATATACGTGACTGGATGAATGAATATTAAGATACCATGACCTGGAGGATGAAATAACAGATACCGTGACCTGGATGAATGAATATTACAGATATACCATGACTGTGGATGATATTACAGATTACCGTACCTGGATGAATGAATATTACAGATATACCATGACGGTGATGAATATTACAGATTTTTTGCGTGTACGTTTAGAGGGTGAACCGTAAGCTGTAACAAGTTAGGCACATCCTGTAAGAAACATTGATGTAAGTCGCTCGGCACTTGGCGATTTCAGACCTACTCCTGCTTGCGATGTCATACTGTCCATCTAATTATAAGGACAGCATTGGGCTATCAACCATTACCTCTAGGACAAAGGCTAACATAATAAGAAACCTTAGCATTGCTTCAACCTTCTGCAACACAATCAATGATGTTATATCATAAGCTTTTCTTTTAAAATAATTCAAGTACAGTTGTTATGACCACAATTACATAGAATTAAAAACAAGTTACATACCTAAAAAACAATATTACATACTGAGGAAAAACATGTAATTATAGTTTATTGGTAATGTAATACCTGGTAGCTGGATCCGTTGAAAAAGAGGTAAAGGCCGAAAGCTATTTTTACCGTGTGAATTGCACACCCCATGGTTCCTTAGATACAGCAAGTCAAAATTAATCGTAGAATGAACTGCAGGTATCACTGCAGATCCTTTACAGTTCATTGGGTCAATTTATGGATTAGGTCTACCATACGTATAAGGTAGCCGAGTCCAGGCAGGAAAGTTTAGAGGTGCGCTTTCGAACCTGCGCCACTAGGTGAGTATATGCAGGAATATAGAAGAGGCACATTCTCTAATCGAAATTTACAGTGTTTTAATATTGTACTGAAACGCGACAAAATGTACAGAGAAGTAATGCCCCCCCGGACAGAGTGTTGGACATTACCATCACCGTGTGGATTGTCTGCCACTCCACTGAAAGCAAACTCATACTCTGGGCAATGTATACACAGGACAATATGATTTCAAACTTACTTTGTCTATTCAAGGGGGGAAAAAGAATTTCAAAGATATACATTAACCCAGCAATTCACTTGTTTCTTCTTACCAGTTTATTATATACAGTGCCATTAGAATCCTTTACATTAAAAAAGGATGAAAAACAACCCTAAAAACAGGACATCCAATAAACTTATTTTCGTTCTTTTTCACATCAGTAATGACAATTTATCGTTGCAATGATTTAAACGTTATGTACTCCACACAAAAAAGTACCAAAAACACACACACGCACGCACATACGTACAACAGTAATCATTCCCCAGGCTTTCACGGAAAGTCGGAAATGTCCGCTTGATATTGAAGGTATTTGACTCTGTGTAGTAGTTTTGTAATAGTAATGGTGGGTTCCATCTTGCACAATGCTGTGGATGTAAAGGATGAGCGGATTTGATCGTCTCGGTTTGGAATGTCAGATTACTTTCCATGTGTAACCTTCCAAGGATCGATAACCCATATGGCAGAAAAGAAGGAAATGGGGCTGCAAATCCAGTTGCACTATTACACAGCCCTAAGAATATAGTGAAAGCCGTTCCACTTGTAAAATTTCGTTTAGATCTCTCTTGGGGGGGAATGGTTTAATAATGGAATAAAAAAAAAGATTTTAATTCAATTATACAGGATCCTCATCAAAGGCAGGAACAAGGTGGCGATAAAAATAAACTTCCTATAAGAAGTACATGTGTAAAAACTCATTGTTAATTAATTGTTGGGAGGACCAATTAACTTTAACGATAATAACTTTAAATGGTTAAAAAAAACCAAAAAAAAAAAACAACACAGGAAAAAAAAAATCCCAAAAACAAGATTAAAAGGTTTTTATCCTATCAGAGGATGGAAAATGTTGCACTGAACCATGTTGTTGATAGGGCTATTAAATAGTCCCAAATCTGTATTCAGGTTATTAACTCCAAACACCAGCATAGTTGCCATGAAGTCCAGTAGGCAGAGGTCCTCCGCCACAAAGAGTTTGTCCCAGACGAGTCGTAACATGGGTATAAACTGCGTTTGGAAGAAGTCAATGTCTGAAAAGTAGTTTCTCCACATTTCATTGTGATTCTGAGAAAGGAATAAACACAAATTATTGACCAGAGAAATCATCATGTAGGTGATCACTAATGTTACAGGGACCTGCTATCTTTAAAACACTAGTATCCAACATTACCCCTTTATTATACATATATAGAAACAACATGGTGCATAGGGAGGATAATGAAGTGAACCTGATCTTAGCACAGCTCGTGCAATGCATTTCTCAATAGTGTCCATTTAGAGGGTCACTGTACTCACCAAAAACATGCTGCATTCTTGCGCTTCTTAAAGGACAATTATACTCACCTTCCCTCCGCTCCTTTTCTTAGGTCTGTACCTTTACCCAGGGTGAGGACCTGAACCGCAGGTCCTCAACTCTGGGTTCGCAAAAGTTAAAGCACAGCGTTACTGAAACGCTGCTCAGGCAGGCTCCGCCCCCTCCTCTCGTAGGCGACGAGGCCAATAGGAAGGCATGCTCTGCAACGAGCGGGCCTTCCTATTGGCCTCGTCGCGCAAGGGAGGAGGGGGCGGAGCCTGCCAGAGCAGCGTTTCAGTAACGCTGGTGCTTTAACTTTCGCGAACCCAGGGGTGAGGACCTAGCGTTCAGGTCCTCACCCTGGGTAAAAGGTACAGACCTAAGCAGAGGAGCGGAGGGAAGGTGAGTATAATTGTCCTTTAAGACAGTGCCCTTAGCGAGTGTCCCTGAAACTCTGAGCTTCTAGACATGCTAGAATAGACATTGTTGTAGCTTAATCTGCCTTCCCTATCATTATTCCCCAATGCTCTTTCTAGAGAATTCTAAAGGACGGTTGCAGCCCATATTACTGCAGACATTTTGGGCCGGATAAATCCCCTAAATTGGTCAGTCGGTCCAAAAATGTCTGCTCCTGTGTACACAGCCTTACACTGCTGCTGCCAATCAGAAATATGATAACAGGACAGACTGTGTAAAATAATACAAAATAATTGAGAATATGAAAATGTTTAAGAGCCAGGAAAAGTCTGGAGACAGGACATCAATAAACTTATTTTCTTTCTTTTCAAATCATGTCAATGACAATTTATCGTTGCAAGTGATTTAAACGTTATGTACTCCACACAAAAAAGTACCCAAAAACACACACACGCACGCACATACGTACACAACGTAATCATTCCCCAGGCTTTCACGGAAAGTCTGGAAATGTCCGCTTGATATTGAAGGTATTTGACTCTGTAGTAGTAGTTTTGTAATAGTAATGGTGGGTTCCATCTTTGCACAATGCTGTGGATGTAAAGGATGAGCCGGATTTGATCGTCTCGGTTTGGAATGTCAGATACTTTCCATGTGTAACCATTCCAAGGATCGATAACCATATGGCAGAAAAGAAGGAAATGGGGCTGCAAATCCAGTTGCACTATTACACAGCCCTAAGAATATAGTGAATAGCCGTTCCACTTGATAAATATTTCGTTTTAGATCTCTCTTGGGGGGGAATGGTTTAATAATGGAATAAAAAAAAGATTTTAATTCAATTATACAGGATCCTCATCAAAGGCAGGAACAGGTGGCGAGATAAAAATAAACTTCCTATAAGAAGTACATGTGTAAAAACTCATTGTTTAATTAATTGTTGGGAGGACCAATTAACTTTTAACGATAATAACTTTAAATGGTTAAAAAAAACCAAAAAAAAAAAACAACACAGGGAAAAAAAAAATCCCAAAAACAAGATTAAAAGGTTTTTATCCTATCAGAGGATGGAAAATGTTGCACTGAACCATTGTTGTTGATAGGGCTATTAAATAGTCCCAAATCTGTATTTCAGGTTATTAACTCCAAACACCAGCATAGTTGCCATGAAGTCCAGTAGGCAGAGGTCCTCCTGCCACAAAGAGTTTTGTCCCAGACGAGTCGTAACAATGGGTATAAACTGCGTTTGGGAAGAAGTCAATGTCTGAAAAGTAGTTTCTCCACATTTCATTGTGATTCTGAGAAAGGAATAAACACAAATTATTGACCCAGAGAAATCATCATGTAGGTGATCACTAATGTTACAGGGACCTGCTATCTTTAAAACACTAGTATCCAACATTACCCCTTTATTATACATACCTATAGAAACAACATGGTGCATAGGGAGGATAATGAAGTGAACCTGATCTTAGCACAGCTCCGTGCAATGCATTTCTCAATAGTGTCCCTATTTAGAGGGTCACTGTACTCACCAAAACATGCTGCATTCTTGCGCTTCTTAAAGGACAATTATACTCACCTTCCCTCCGCTCCTTTTCTTAGGTCTGTACCTTTTACCCAGGGTGAGGGCCCGAACCGCTAAGGTCCTCACCCTGGGTAAAAGGTACAGACCTAAGCAGAGGAGCGGAGGGAAGGTGAGTATAATTGTCCTTTAAGACAGTGCCCTTAGCGAGTGTCCCTGAAACTCTGAGCTTCTAGACATGCTCAGAATAGACATTGTTGTAGCTTAATCTGCATTCCCTATCATTATTCCCCAATGCTCTTTCTAGAGAATTCTAAAGGACGGTTGCAGCCCATATTACTGCAGACATTTTGGGCCGGATAAATTCCCCTAAAATTGGTCAGTCGGTCCAAAAATGTCTGCTCCTGTGTACACAGCCTTACACTGCTGCTGCCAATCAGAAAATATGATAACAGGACAGACTGTGTAAAATAATACAAAATAATTGAGAATATGAAAAATGTTTAAAGAGCCAGGAAAAGTCTGGAGACAACTAGCGCTTGTGTTAAGTACTGAATGCTACGCTATAGGATAATGCAATAAATATTTATGGGGGTTACTTACCAGCCACCCTTTCCCAGTGGTCAGTTTCAGCATATCCCCCTTGCTCTTGGAATTCTGGCAGGTGCCAGTGGTGTCCTCTAAAAATCTATGCGCTCGAATGTCATAAAAGAGGAGAGATCCCTGGCCGGTCCCCACGGTGACGATGTGCTCATAGAAACTGACCGAGCGAATGCCTGCACACAGCCGCAAATCAAGGTATAAATATTTAATAACCAACTGGTTTAGGACAGAACCATCTACAGACATACGGACACTCACCACTGCCCTGTTCTCTGCAGTATACAGACTTGGCACAATGAGGTGGTTGTCTAGGATCCAGAAAAGACACGTGGGCTTGGGAGCCGACAGCGTAAACGGACCACTCCAAACCGTAGGCAAGACACACATTCTCCCTGCAGTATGGCAGCTTAGTAGATAGTAGCTGGAAACCATGAGAAGAAATATTTAACTTACTTAGGGGGTGTTATATAAATATTATTAACAACAATGAATATCATGCAAATAACTTTCACTTACGTGCTTCACTAGGCCATCAGCGCTTAGCTAGGTCATCCCTTATAATCAGCCTTCAGCTGGGTCATCCCTTATAATCAGCCTTCAGCTAGGTCATCCCTTATAATCAGCCTTCAGCTAGGTCATCCCTTATAATCAGCACTTACAGCTAGGTCATCCTTATAATCAGCCTTCAGCAGGTATCCTTATAATCAGCCTTCAGCTAGGTCATCCCCTTATAATCAGCCTTCAGCTAGGTATCCCTTATAATCAGCTCTAGCTAGGTCCATCCCTTATAATCAGCCTTCAGCTAGGTCATCCTTATAATCAGCCTTCAGCTAGGTCATCCCATAATCAGCGTAGCTAGGTCATCCCTTATAATCAGCCTTACAGCTAGGTCATACCTTAATCAATCAGCCTTCAGCTAGGTCATCCCTTATAAATCAGCCTTCAGCTAGGTATCCCTTATAATCAGCCTCAGACTAGGTCATCCCTTAATCAGCCTTCAGCTAGGTCACCTTATAATCAACCTTCAGCTAGGTCATCCCTTATAATCAGCCTTCAGCTAGGTCATCCTTATAATCAGCCTTCAGCTAGGTCATCCCTTATAATCAGCCTTCAGCTAGGTCATCCCTTATAATCAGCCTTCAGCTAGGTCATCCCTTATAATCAGCCTTCAGCTAGGTCATCCCTTATAATCAGCTTCAGCTAGGTCATCCTTAAATCAGCTTCAGCTAGGTCATCCCTTATAATCAGCCTTCAGCTAGGTCATCCCTTATAATCAGCGCTTAGCTAGGTCATCCCTTATAATCAGCCTTCAGCTAGGTCATCCCTTATAATCAGCCTTCAGCTAGGTCATCCCTTATAATCAGCCTTCAGCTAGGTCATCCCTTATAATCAGCCTTCAGCTAGGTCATCCCTTATAATCAGCCTTCAGCTAGGTCATCCTATAATCAGCCTTCAGCTAGGTCATCCCTTATAATCAGCCTTCAGCTAGGTCATCCCTTATAATCAGCCTTAAGCTAGGTCATCCCTTATAATCTAGCCCTTCAGCTAGGTCATCCCCTTATAATCACCTTAGATAGGTCATCCCTTATAATCAGCCTTAGCTGTCATCCCTTATAATCAGCCTCAGCTAGGTCATCCTTATAATCAGCCTTCAGCTAGGTCATCCCTTATAATCAACCTTCAGCTAGGTCATCCCTTATAATCAGCCTCAGCTAGGTCATCCCTTATAATCAGCCTTCAGCTAGGTCATCCTTATAATCAGCCTTCAGCTAAGTTCATCCCTTATAATCAGCTTCAGCTAGGTCATCCCTTATAATCAGCCTTCAGCTAGGTCATCCCTTATAATCAGCCTTCAGCTAGGTCATCCCTTATAATCAACCTTCAGCTAGGTCATCCCTTATAATCAGCGCTCAGCTAGGTCATCCCTTATAATCAGCCTTCAGCTAGGTCATCCCTTATAATCAGCCTTCAGCTAGGTCATCCCTTATAATCAGCGCTCAGCTAGGTCATCCCTTATAATCAGCCTTCAGCTAGGTCATCCCTTATAATCAACCTTCAGCTAGGTCATCCCTTATAATCAGCGTTCAGCTAGGTCATCCCTTATAATCAGCCTACAGCTAGGTCATCCCTTATAATCAGCCTTCAGCTAGGTCATCCCTTATAATCAGCCTTCAGCTAGGTCATCCCTTATAATCAGCCTTCAGCTAGGTCATCCCTTATAATCAGCCTACAGCTAGGTCATCCTTATAATCAGCCTTCAGCTAGGTCATGCCCTTATAATCAGCCTTCAGCTAGGTATCCCTTATAATCAGCTTCAGCTAGTCACCCTTAATCAGCCTTCAGCTAGGTCATCCCTTATAATCAGCCTTCAGCTAGGTCATCCCTTATAATCAGCCTTCAGCTAGGTCATCCCTTATAATCAGCCTTCAGCTAGGTCATCCCTTATAATCAGCCTTCAGCTAGGTATCCCTTATAATCAGCTTCGCTAGGTCATCCCTTATAATCAGCCTTCAGCTAGGTCATCCCTTATAATCAACCTTAGCTAGGTCCCTTATAATCAGCCTTCAGCTAGGTCATCCCTTATAATCAGCCTTCAGCTAGGTCATCCCTTATAATCAGCCTTCAGCTAGGTCATCCCTTATAATCAGCCTTCAGCTAGGTCATCCCTTATAATCAGCCTTACAGCTAGGTCATCCCTTATAATCAGCCTTCAGCTAGGTCATCCCTTATAATCAGCCTTAGCTAGGTCTCCCTTATAATCAGCCTTCAGCTAGGTCATCCCTTAAATCAGCCTTCAGCTTGGTCATCCCTTATCATCGCGCTTAGATAGGTCATCCCTTAATCAGCCTTCAGCTAGGTCATCCCTTATAATCAGCCTTAGCTAGGTCATCCTTATAATCAGCCTTCAGCTAGGTCTCCCTTATAATCAACCTTCAGCTAGGTCATCCCTTAATCGCCTCCAGCTAGTCATCCCTATAATCAGCCTCAGCTAGGTCATCCCTTATAATCAGCCTTCAGCTAAGTCATCCCTTATAATCAGCTTCAGCTAGGTCATCCCTTAAATCAGCCTTCAGCTAGGTCATCTTATAAATCAGCCTTCAGCTAGGTCATCCCTTATAATCAGAGCTTCAGCTAGGTCATCCCTATAATCAGCCTTCAGCTAGGTCATCCCTTATAATCAGCCTTCAGCTAGGTCATCCCTTATAATCAGCCTTCAGCTAGGTCATCCCTTATAATCAGCCTTCAGCTAGGTCATCCCTTATAATCATAATCAGCCTTCAGCTAGGTCATCCCTTATAAATCAGCCTTCAGCTAGGTCATCCCTTATAATCAACCTTCAGCTAGGTCATCCCTTAAATCAGCGCCTCAGCTAGGTCATCCCTTATAATCAGCCTTCAGCTAGGTCATCCCTTATAATCAACCTCAGCTAGAGTCATCCCTTATTAATCAGCGTTCAGCTAGGTCATCCCTATAATCAGCCTTCAGCTAGGTCATCCCTTATAATCAGCCTTCAGCTAGGTCATCCCTTATAATCAACCTTCAGCTAGGTCATCCCTTATAATCAGCGCTCAGCTAGGTCATCATTTCTAATCAGCGTTCAGCCAGGTCATCCCTTATAATCAGCGCTCAGCTAGGTCATCATTTCTAATCAGCGCTCAGCTAGGTCATCCCTTATAATCAGCCTTCAGCTAGGTCATCCCTTATAATCAGCGCTCAGCTAGGTCATCCCTTATAATCAGCCTACAGCTAGGTCATCCCTTACAATCAGCGCTCAGCTAGGTCATCCCTTATAATCAGCCTTCAGCTAGGTCATCCCTTATAATCAGCGCTCAGTTAGGTCATCCCTTACAATCAGCGCTCAGTTAGGTCATCCCTTACAATCAGCACTCAGCTAGGTCATCATTTACAATCAGCACTCAGCTAGGTCATCATTTACAATCAGCGCTCAGCTAGGTCATCATTTATAATCAATGCTTAGCTATCTCATCCATTATAACCAAGGCTTAGTCTTGTCATTAGTCATCACAGCTTAGCTACGTCACCAGTTTTGCATGAATCACAAATACGTGCACAGATTTTAATACCTTTGATAAAGAGTGTTCTGCTTTCCACAGGTGGAAGAAACCATCCAGAGAAACAGCTCCCAGCTCCTGAAAAGTAAAAAGCATTAGCAAAGCTGGTTACTCCAACACTCCCCCTATGGAGGACTCGTTTGTGTATCATGATTGGTAGAACAGATCTATAAAAGAGGTGCAGGCCTGAGCACTCATTCAGCCTATGAGTAAGGGCCAAGTGGGGCCCGAAACGCGTAAGGCTGGAGCCAATGTATGTGAGCATATCTGTTAAATA
Organism: Hymenochirus boettgeri; assembly: GCA_019447015.1. Taxonomy (NCBI): domain Eukaryota; kingdom Metazoa; phylum Chordata; class Amphibia; order Anura; family Pipidae; genus Hymenochirus; species Hymenochirus boettgeri. The sequence goes on from CM033469.1 coordinate 412,721,931, forward strand.
AAGATTTCTGATTTTAAGTTTCCTGTGGAGTTTTCATGGTGTGCGCCGATCAGCCCATTGTTGGTGACTACTTTTTGTGTATTTGAACCGGGCGAAGGGTTCGGGGCAGGCTGCACCCGGACCACCACTATTGGGTGGTGAGTAATATCTTTTTACAATCACATGGAGTTTGTGTGGATATATTCCTGGAGAAGTGAAGGGTCTGGGGTTTAAAATACACCCGGACCACCTGTGTGTCTAAGTAAGCATTCGCTTGATACATTTGTATCTTGTAACACTTACCACATTAGAGTCCATGAAACTGCACTGTTATATGTAACTTCCTAATTACTCCAACACATGTCTATAACAGGCAGTACAGCTGGCCATACACTCAACACCAATTAAACATTCCATTGAATGTGAGAGGAGCAGCAGTTTCACCTGCCAACATTCTCACAATGTTTCCTACAAGAGAAGGACTGTGGAAGCACTCCTTAGGCTAATTAACAACTACATTTTATGGAAGTGCTACTGATCTGGTCAAACATTTATACAGACATAGAAAAGAATCAATGCACATTCCTGGGCCCCATACAATATGATATTATCTGTATATACAGTATATCTATATATATATAAACATAGAAAAGATAATCAATGCACATTCCTGGGCCCCATACAATATGATATTATCTGTATATACAGTATATCTATATATATATAAACATAGAAAAGATAATCAATGCACATTCCTGGGCCCCATACATCATATTATCTGCACACTGGCATACTATTATAAACATAGAAAAGAACAATCAATGCACGGCCCCATACAATATCATATTATCTGCACACTGGCATACTTTATAAACATAGAAAAAATAATCAATGCACATTCCTGGGCCCCATACAATATCATATTATCTGCACACTGGCATACTTTATAAACATAGAAAAGATAATCAATGCACATTCCTGGGCCCCATACAATATCATATTATCTGCACACTGGCATACTTTATAAAAAAAAGGGGTTTAGTATACATTACTGTGATCACATGAATGGAAAGCCTGGAAGGTCCTAACTTCTAACCTTTTTACTTCAATTACCAAACTTTTGCATTTCTCATATTTTCGCACCGGATCCATATAACAGGTTCTCACTTCCCTCCCACCCACCCCTTTGGCTTTTTAAAATGAGAGAAGAGGCCATCCATTCAGTGCTTTATATTAAAGGCATAGGACCTCCCATTAAGGGGCTGTGTTGGGGGTGCTATTACCACATGGAGGCTTGACCATGCTTCCTAATAAATACATACAATAGTAGGGTTTCTAATCGTAATTGAAGTTAAAAGGTTAGACGTTAGAACCTTCCAGAATGGGGTTACCTTGATGTGGTTGGAAGGCTTTTCATTGATGTGATCACAGCAATGTATACTAAAACCCCTTTGTTTATAATGTAAGCCAGGTACAAAAGGAATAGTAAACTGCAGTGACAAATAATAAACACCACAAGTGCTTAACATTTAATATTTCATAACCCAGCAATCCCTGCCATCTTTCTGCACCATTGCTCTCTCCTCGGGGTGGTGCATTAGCCATTGTGATGAACAATATGTTATTTGTTATAATAGGTTATTTCCAGCAGGGCTGGGTGACATCACTTCTAGTAAACTTTAATCATTTGGATTTACTGCTGAATTGATAGAGTTGTCTGGAAGGGAACCAACCTTGTTCTTGCTGTTAAAGGCCAGAGCCCGGACTTTGCAGTTAGCGGAGTTGCTGTTCTCTTTGGGGATGTCCTTCAGTGCTTTGTGAGAGATGTGAGCGTAGACAGGGACACGAGAGAGACCTTGCTGAAAATCACTTTTGCTAAGAATCTCCTCATTTATTTCCCATAATCCCATCGAGCCATCCCGAGAACCTGTAAGTTGCGTAAAGCAGAGTAGAAGTGGGTTTGCTGGCCCTTCTATACAACTTCTACACCGTTAATTCTCATTGTATTATTATACACGGATACAACAGTGTATTGCTGTATCGGACAGGAAATCAAAGACAAGGGAGCAGATTCACAGCTAACGTGATAATTAATTCTGGAACCGTAATAGTCACAGGCTAAACAATAACCTACCAGGGATCTCCAGCAACATTAACTAGAGCTTTAGGTTTGGGCACAGGGGAGATAAAGTACAATCAGAGAACATGGTTACATCATCATAGACAATCATTTTATTTACAGAATGTAGCTGTAAAATTACGGGAACTGGCTACAATGCCCCACGCCGGGTATTACAGATTAAATAACAAACAATTCAACAAAACCAAGATGAGTATTATTACCAGAGACTGCCATGGTGTCACTGATCCATGCAATAGAGAATATCCAGTCATTGTGACCGTCCTACACAGCATAAAAGAGACAGATGAGAATTACCACACAATCACTGTTCTGTAAGCAATGGGGAGGGGGGGGGGGGTGTCCCCCAACCTTATCAGAGGACACTTTAAACATTGTGTAAGGTGTGCCATGCCATGTCAGATATTCAGCTGCTACTGAATAACTTGGCCCATGTTCTAGTACTGAACAGTATGATGTTATCTATTAAGATGGGATATATTATTCTTAAGTAGAATTAAGAATCTAAAATGCTGTCTGTTCTGTTACCTCTCTTTCCACTTCCTGGATGTAACAGATGACATCACAGCCAATGACTGAAAGCCATTCCGCTAGAAACTTTTTAGAGGCAGATGGACAGGGGTGAGGTAATTTAGCTACATAAAAGATTAGCCCTGCGTTTGTCAGCTTTCTAACTATTGTATATATATTTTTGTTCATTTGAGGGGGTGATTTCCTTTAAAGAGAATGGTAGGTGCCAAAATGACTTTAAGTAAATTTGCAGAGACGCTATCCTGTGGACTTTTACTATATAATTTCATTATTATTTTGAACAGTTAACAGTTATCAAGAGGTTTTAATTTTTTGTTTCTTATGGGTGCAGCAGTTGATTTCTCTCCTCCTATAGTGGGCAGTGTTCTTGTGGTCTATGGAGATATGTCCACCAATCAGAAGGGGTTTTGCATAATAGTTAAAATAGCCCTTGCTCTATTTATTAAATAAACATGCAGAATCAGTTAAATGGGTCAACAACTCATTTGCAAGTCCCACCTGGGATTTTACATTAACCCTTTCCCTTCTATAGTCATCAGAACTACATTATCTGATATTGTTGTGTGCAAGTAGCATGTTGATGTTAGATTGATTCAGTTTATCAGTGGTATATACATACAAGATTATCCAAGCTTGAGAAAGGATTGTGATAGATCATTGGAATCTGTTCCCACTGTATAATTTGTGTTCCGAATCTATGTGGTCCATTTTATATCTGCATGCGTGCACGACCTTTGCTCCACGTGTCAGAATCGCACTTTAATAATAGTCTATGGGAACGCAAAAAAAGTGGACACACGCGGAGACACTTATTTTTTGCTTTTTCTCCAGTGTTGATTTTTCAAAAACTGCATACGCAAGCAAATGGACTGGAAATGCAGAAATACGTGGACAAATGCATAGAAAAAGGCATGTCTTGGCCACCTACAAAATCAACTTTTCACACATGGTAAGGCACCCAACCGCTTGTTAAAAAAGTGTGCAGAACACAATCCTTCAATCCCCCATCGCTCATATCTTGGCCTTCTGCTTGCCGGAACTGACTCCAATAGACTGAGAGGCAGCCAATCAGAGACAAGGCTGCTGCAATACAGAACACCGGGGGAACAAAGGATTGTAAGTAGAGTTCTGCACACTTTTTTAGCAAACAGACTTAGCGGTTTGGGTTGGGATAGGGTGCCCTATCATATGTTTAGATGTAAGGCACCCAGCAGCAAAGAGGGCTCCTGAGGGATGGAGCAATGTCACAGTCCTCTCAGAGGACAGGTAGGAGGCGTAAACCTTTCACAAAGGAAAACAGCTCCTACTGTTCAGTTTCCTGGACTTTGGACAGGCACCACAGGAGAACCATTTAGAGCAGGGATGTAAGGTAAGGATTTTTTAATATTACCCAGTGGGGCCAGTAGTGGGTTAAATTTTAGTTTTGGGGGTGGACATGCCCTTTAACCTGCAAATGGATCGGAACGCGGCAAAACGTATTGTCCTAAACGCTCTTAAAATAGACAGCACAACGCAACGCACATAGTGGGACCTTGCCCTATATGTCTCCTCTCTAATATATAGAGGACCCAAGGGAAGACATTCTGTACAACTCCTTTTTTGAATTACTGAGAAACAGGGCTGGACTAAAATTACTCTTTATTAATAACTTTAATTCACTGAACTTGAAATATGATTTTGTTTCTCAGCAAATTTGGCACTACTGCAGATATTATTGGACCACTACTCCCAGTGTCAGGAAAGTGTGTAGTGACTTGGCAAGAATGGGTTAACTATTGGTATTAGTTCTTGCAAAGGATCAATAAAAATACCATTCCACCCTGGAACAGTCCTATTGTTTATATTAAGATTAGTGAAGCATGGAACCAGATCTCCTTTTCTAGACAATGTGGGGCCGTGTATCTGGAATTCTCTTCAGCTAGGGGTCTGGTGGGTACCCTAAGAGGTCATGTAAATACATGTAAAATAAATGTATTTCGGTATTAGAATATGTAAGACAGTAACCAATATTATATTTGTGAATGGGTAGGTAGGGCCATTAATATGATACCCAACATGGAGACCTTATTCCCTTGCCAAGGCGAGTTATTAATATCTTGGGAAATATGGATTACACACAGGTCATGTTTGGTATTGGAGGAATTGATAATTAATACAGGAGAGGAATATGTGGTCAATATCCCAATACAATGTACACATCTACATTTATATGGAATCTGCCTAACTGAGGGGGAATGAATGATTTTAGCTAGTCGTAAATCTTGACAGTCCTGGACACTCCCACCTCCTGCAATAGCCAGGAGGGGGGTTGGTTCAACAAGGGGTTTAAAAATCCTTGTAGCCCCTATAACTTTGTTCATACTAAGGGGACATGCTAAAAACGTGTGTATGGACCCGATGTTTCTTCCCGCCCCGGTATACAGGACTTCTTATAGTGAGTAGGGTCTGTGAATATTTTTATCCTTTTTATTTTATATAAGTGTTGTACCTATTGTATGTCATTTTATTATAACACCATTTTATTTTTGTATTATGTGCACTGTCCACCTTTTGGAATATTAAATCTTTTGTCTTTGATGCTCTAAAAGAACTCAGTAAGGGCTAGGCCACACTGCTGCGTTTTTTTTGCGTTTGTGCTTGCGATTGCGGTTTTTAAAAATCATTAAAAACGCGGCAACGCAAAAAAAAACCACGCGTTTTTCAGTGCGTTGCGATTGCGATTTGCGTTCTGCATTTTTAATTGCAATCGCATGCGTTTTCCTATACTTATTGAAGAAATCGCAAGCGCAAACGCAAAAAAAAATCGCACATGAAATCGCATGCGGTTGCATTGCACTGTGGCCTTGCCCTTAGCCTCAGTTTATATATGGATTGAGTGTTTGGCAGTGTAAATGCTAATTAACTCTGTGACTGCTTGTGAAGGACTGATGCTGATTAACCAGTTAGTTGCTGGAGTGAATGGTGTAGTATTAACCATTTAGCTGCCAGGACAGGGGTGTGCATAGTCAGTGAGAGTCAAGAGTGTTTAAGGCTGTAACTTAAAGTGTTGGCAGCGAGTACCGATTGATTGGTCAGATCACGTGCCCGGTGAACTGGTGTTTCGTGACACCCAGTATTATAGATACTCTCTCCCACCAGAGGAGGAAAATCAGGTTGGATTGTGAGAGTTTCTAATTAGCATAGAAAGAGACTCGTATTTTACTTTATAACAGAGACTGGTAAATTGCCCAATTCTCTCTATACTCGTGTTTACACACTGATGAAGAGGGTTGATCCCTCGAAAGCTTGTCAACTAAGATAAGCTATTTGTCCATTAAAAAGTAGAATACTACTACTACTTTTTACCACATATATTGGACTAATACATTTTTTTTTACCATGTGTACACAGACACCTGTAAACTATTTAAAAGTAACATTTTCTAAGGGACCAAGTTAGGGAAAGTTTTCACCACAGCTTCCTTACTCATCATGCAAATAAGGTAAGTTGGGTAATAATGGAGACTTCTGGGTAATTTCCCAGCTTGTGGTTAAAAATAGGTGGGGTAAATAGCTTGACTCCACCGCACAGGTCAGAAAACTCAGAGGCAGAAACATATTACAACAGGAAATGGCTCCTTATCTTTAGCTTCCTGGACTTTCATCAGACATCCAACATGCAGCAGAAGAGAAAGGTAGGGGCCATTTAACCCTACATAATGTGGACAACATTGGGGCAAATTTCAGTTGGGTGGGTGGACATGACCTTTAACATTTTATATGAAGAATTATAGAAGAAAGAAAACTCACATCCCCCACACAGACGGGGTCCAGGGTAGGAAGCCTGTAAACAGCGAGGCTGTTGGGATTATCACCTCCCGTGGCCAACAATGTCCTGGATGGATTAATCTCAATGGCATGGATGCCGCAGCTCTGAGGACTTGTGCTGGCAGGCTCACGATCTTTCAAGATGGGAATTTTCGTTATTTTTCCAGTGTGAACATCCACCACAAACAACTGCAAAAGAACAAAAGTGGTCTTGTAATTTGGAAATCATAGTAAAAAAGTTACATGGAGACAGACGTAAGGAGTCCCAAAGGACTAAGGAATAGACACCTGTGCCTCTTCCAGTCATCTGATTGGCTGCAGGAAGAGTTGAACTGTGCATGTAACAGCTCTCACGTTAACAGACAATCACAGGAGACCACAGAAGAACTCTGTTCTCCAGCTCCATGTAAAACTCATCTTAACCCTTTCAGTGCCACCAACTGTAAAATGTAAGGTGCTCTTTTCCGTCTCTTTTGCACCGTAAATTTTATGGTTGGTGGTATCAGGGCTCCCTAAAAAATCCCTTTGGTCCCTGAGCCATCAAAGGCACTGCACTATGCCGTTGGTTTCATAGTGCAGTAGTAAACTACTGATTTGAGTTGTTTCCAAGGTAATGGGGTGTTAAGCCTTTAAACATTGCAAACTTACCCATACAGCAAAGCCCCAAAGTTATTAAATTGGCCCTATAGTGCTGTTTGCTGACCATGTCTATGTGTACACCCATGCATGTCACGTCATGCTTATTTTTCGTCTTGGGGTTTTGTCATGATTTTCTGAAGTCTGAATCATGTTGGTCATCCCATATGTAGCAGGGGTCTCCGATAAATTAAGAAGAATTTTCAAAAAAACACTGTATCCCTGTCTGCTTTAAACCGAACAACACACTGAGGCAGCAATTGGTACATCCGAAAGACCCAATACCCAAACACAAAAAAAGTGACATCATATACGCAGTGCAGTGAAGAATGCTCTGATTTGTATGTGGGGGAGACCAAACAGCAACTGCATCAACGTATGGCCCAGCACAGAAGAGCCAATTCCTTGGGTCAGGCCTTGTACCTGCATCTTAAGGATAAAGGACATACCTTTGAAGATTGTAATGTTAACATATTGGCAAAAGAACATGACTGGTTCAAGAGAGGTGTTAAGGAGGCCATTTATGTGAAAATAAAGAAACCAAGCCTGAATAGAGGTGGGGTTTTAACATCAACTGTCTGCCATGTACAGTGCTGTTTTGACACCTTACCCTGGGCGTTCCTGTAACACCTCTTAGCCACAATGCAATCCCGCCTTGCATTCAGAAGGTTCCTAACACCTAGCTGTGACATGCTAATTGGGATTTTCCAGGGTACATAATTGCCAACAGATTCTTGTACAAGTCATTCTGAATTGAGAAAGCCAGTTGGATAACTAGTGAAACGTCTTTAAGAACTAAACTTTAAGTCCAGTTGATCTAACTGAATACAACAGATATACCATAACCTGGATGAATGAATATTACAGATATACCATGACCTGGATGAATGAATATTACAGATATACCATGACCTGGATGAATGAATATTACAGATATACCATGACCTGGATAAATGGATTTAACAGATATACCGTGACCTGGAGGAATGAATATTACAGATATACCATGACCTGGATGGATGAATATGACAGATATACCATGACCTGGATGGATGAATATTACAGAAATACCAGACCTGGATGGATGAAATTACAGATAATACCATGACCTGGTGGATGAATATCAGATATACCATGCCTGGATGAATGAGAACCATCACAAGCATTCTGAATCATGTGATTACATCTGAAAACCTTCACATTCTATGAAGGTCTGTGTCCGGAATTCTACTTGTATGTATAAAAGAAAGGCACCATTTGGTAGTTGAAGGTGTGTAGGTTACAAAAATATAACGTTAATGAGTATTTTGAAAATTGAGGGAGTTTGAAATGAAGAGATGACTGATTGTTTGGTGTAATTGCCCTTATACTTTGGTTTCTTTCGGGATAGTTGTTGAACATGCATGTAGCACACTGTTTGATTCAGGTCATTTGGGAGATTGGTATCTACTGGGGTTTTTTTTTTTAGCTTGTCATGGAAACTTAGGTATGTTTTTCTAACTTTGAAACATGTTGCATTTAGTGCGACTAACTCCATTAAGGTCGGATGCTCTGGTTACACACAAAATCACCCGTGCATCCGACGCTTGTGATTCAATATCTTCTTTGCGCTAGGATTTTAACACCAGGAAATAGCTGCCGTTGAAATCCTGCAGTTCGCAAAGCAACATTGGATTGCGAAAGTAACATTACCCAGAGCAATAGAGGCTCTGAGTAAATGAGCCTGATAGTTTGTATCTATAGTTTGTGGGGTTAGTTTGAAAAACCAATAGCAGCTGGTATCTGGTGTAATTGTCCTTAGGCATTGGTCCCATTTGGGATTAGTTGGTCATATCTGTGTCCACCCAAACATATGGCATACTATTTTATTATATTTGAGTGGTTTGAATGTTCAGCTACAGTTCTTCTGGGAAATTCACCTATGACTTTGTTGATGATTTTGTATTTAAAGCTAAAAAGGCGCTTGGTTGACAGGTTCCGACGGACTTGTCTTTATGCGCATAGATCGCGCATCGCATAGAGACAAGGTCCGTCGGGACCTGTCAGACTACGCGCCGGGGGGCGAGCGAGCGGGTAAGTTCTTACCTTCTCTCCTGGCTCTGTGTGTTCTATTGAAGAACGGAAGGTAAGGCACAGCTCCTTTACCTCCCGTTCTTCAATAGAACTGGATTCCAAAAACTTCCAAAAACGAGTGGAGTACCCTTAAAAATCCGTTTAGTGTCCCTTTAAGATAATCTCTTAATGCAGGGGATTTTAAGGGAAATGTGAATATTGAGGTCATCGAGACATAGCATTGACAATCCAAACAGAATAAAGTTCATTATTACAAATAAATAAATTACCCTGGGAAACTGGAGGTTGCAAATCATAACACAGTGAATTCCAGAAATAAACAAGTTTACCAGGGATTAAAATAAACTGAAAGTTTTCGGAAGGAGGAAAAAGTGGTCCCTTTAATTAGGAGAACCTAGGAGGGCACACAAACTCAGGCACAAAAGTACTAAAACTAAATATTTCTGGTGCCCAATCGCCTTGCTGATATAGGTAAATCATGCCAGGATTTTCCTAACTTCATCAAGGTAAATGGGCAGAAAATTTCAACCACAATGCCGTATTCCCTAGTAATTCAGCGACTGATCGCTCTACAAGATGCTTTACTGATGATTACTTACAGTGTTGCACTTGGTACCACACACAACTTGGCGGTGATTTAACCACTGGGAAGCAAAGACTTTGTTAAGCATCCCCAGTTGGAACTCCCTCTCAGACAGAATGCTAGGGAGAGTGCGAGCGGCATATCCACGAAGCAGGTGAAGGTAGCCAGGGTCGTACTGGGGTTTCAGCTCTCTAGATTTCAGGTAGAAAACCACAGATTTTTTCTCCGGAGGAAGTCGCTTCCTTTTATGCGCAGAATGATCCCACTCGGGCTGAAAGAAACCAAAATTACATCAGGTAACGGCCAAAAAAGAGCAGATTTTGATTTTACCCATGAAAACTGGATAAATAAAAGCTTACAACCAAAATCTACAGTCTTTAATAAACCCTTCTTAAACCAACATTAAACTTAAAGGGTATCTCCACTGGTAAAAATCATTTTGCTATTCAGTTTTATTGAAGAACAGGAGGTAAAGGAGCTGTGTCTTACCTGCGTTCTTCAATAAACATTCAGCAGACGGGAATGAAGGTAACTGCCCGATCTCTCGCCGCGTCTTCTGACAGGTTCCGATGGACTATGTGCATCACACCTGCACATAGATTACCAACAGGGAAATTCAATAAATGTTCTTATCTTTAAAAATGGTGCTAACTTTGCCCCAACCATCAGATCTTATTTACATTTGAAAGCAAACCTCTGATTGGTGGTGGGAAAAATCAGCACCATTTTTACAAGAAACTTGAATAACCCTGTAAGTGCGTTCGTAAGCAAAAGACCGGTAAGTTACCTTCATTCCCGGCTCCTGAATGTTTTATTGAAGAACGGGGATAAACAGCTCCTTTACCTCCTGTCCTTCAATAAAACTGAATAGCAAAAAATTATTTACCACTGGAGAACATAAAGAGATGAAAATCCCTGTTAGGCTCAACAATTGCTTTAATGTCTGAAGACTTTAAACTGGCCATACAATGATCAATAAATATATAAGTTGTATCAATCAGACATGCCAGAAAATAACTTATGATCCCACCTGCGACCACAGAATCTTGATCAGTATAAATCAATGGTGCAAATGGTAATTTGATCGTTACTTCTCAATACATGTAAGCAGCAATACTTGCATTTGTGTTGCTGCATGACTTCAAACCAGTTGTTCTTTTGTTTTGCTCAAGCTCAGAACCCTGCCAAACTGACTCTCGTAAGGGCAAGCAAGCTCAGTAATCCCTATGAGGCAGCATTGGGAGAGGGATTTCCCACCATGCAGTTCACATACCAACGTCACCATTCCAGTACAGCAAAACTATACATAACAGATATCTGTTGTATTCAATTAGATCAACTGGACTTGAAATGTAGTTCTTGAAGACGTTTCGCTAGTCATCCGACTGGCTTTCTCAATTCAGAATGACTTGTACAAGAATCTGTGGCAATTATGTACCCTGGAAATCCCAATTAGCATATCACAGCCAAGTGTTAAGGGTGTGATCTAATCACACCCTTAACACTGGCGTGATATGCTAATTGGGATTTCCAGGGTACATAATTGCCACAGATTCTTGTACAAGTCATTCTGAATTGAGAAAGCCAGTCGGATGACTAGCGAAACGTCTTCAAGAACTATTTCAAGTCCAGTTGATCTAATTGAATACAACCAGAATACCATGACCTGGATGAATGAGAACCTTCACAAGCATATACATAACAGAAGAGTTTATGATAATAAGCACATGATTGACAGCTGAAATGTAAGCTGTTTCAGACTGGATATTTTAAAGGGTATGTATACTGAACAAAATTACTGTCTCATCTTAATCTATAACACATGAACTAGCAATTACTCTGAGGTGTGTGTGGTGCTGCATTCCTTCAATACAGAACTTGTTTTGCTCAGGTTCAGTATGCCCCCCTCCCTCTCTTAACGGACTGCTCCTTTCCTCAGACCTGACTATTTTTAAACTGAGCATGCCTGGCATCTAATCGCATCATCAAGCAATGAGAGATGGAATTCCCCAATGTCACAATCCAGTTCCCGTTACACACTCAGTAACAGCAAAATTAGTACTTGCATACAGCGAAGTTTATTTAAAAGGTACTTAATTGACAGCTGAAGCATCTTACCTTCAGATTAGATATCTAAAGAAATAGGGCACAGATTAACAAAATAATGGTACAGTGATAGTTGGGAAGAATGATCGTTTCCAGTAAAGGGCAATTAAAAAAAAAAAACGAATTACCCAGTGTACATATCCTTTAAAGGAGAACTAAACCCAATTTTTTATACTCCAGAATCTGAAAACAACCCCCCTAAAAACACCAATAAGCTATAAAATACCACTTCAGTAAATTGTACTACAGTAAATGTAAGCATGTTAAGAACTGGATGAAGTATCTGCAGTGTGCAGTGTCAGACCACACCTCCTGACCTCAGTCACATGCTTCCTTGCTTTATCTGTCCTGTAAAAGGATTGGCTAGATATTATTAATGGGTGTGACCAACTGTAACAAGTTACTGCCATAGCAAAGGACTGAGCATGTGCAGAACATAATGTGGTGTGACCAACTGTTCTGATACTAGAATGCTGTGAAGTAAAGCACAAACCATATGTTATTAAGGTAAATTTCCCAGCGCCTGTATCAAAATGAGAGGTAAGACACAGATTACTGGTTTTATATCAAGGTGTCCTGACCTCTGGTTCAGTTTTGTTCTGTGGCTTTAGTTGCCCTTTAACAATCCTTGTGTCACCTACACCATAAATGGCTTTGTGCCAATTGAATCTCTGTTGGGTTGGAGAAGGTCTGGGGGCTCTAGAAGATGACGACTTAGCTGTGGCAAACAGTAACACACTATATAGAACATACGGTAGTAAGTGAAGTTGAATAAAGACAAACGTCCATCAAGTCCAACATTTTCACTCTCTTTTTAACCCTACCTTACAGTTGATCCAGAGGAAGGCAAAAAAACACAGCTAAAAAGGTGGGGGGAAATTCATTCCTGACTTCAAACCACAATCGGAAAGTATCCCTGGATCAACCAGAACTACAGTATATTATTAATACCATTAATTCTCAATATTATAGAGTATCCCTGTACCAACCAGAACTATAGTATATGTATTAATACCAGTAATTCTCAATATTATATATAGTATCCCCGTACCAACCAGAACTACAGTAAAAGTATTAATACCAGTAATTCTCAATATTATATACCATAGTACAGTGTTCTCCCTAGGGTCTTTTAGCCGGGCGGCCCACCCGGCTACTTTTTCTTGCCACCCGGCTGGAAAAAATTCCTTGAGAGAAATTTAGATCTAGGTTTAATAGGTGCCAATAGGTCAGTAAAAAATCCCGCCAATACTGCCCAGTCCAGACCCGTATTTTACACTTGTAAGATTATTTAGCACATGTTACTAGCTTTTCCAAGATCCCCAAGGTCACAAAAGGGGGCACATGTGCTTGTGCTGCCTTGTTACATGGGGTTACCTTCAGAAGGGAACTACAACTCCCTACTTCTACAAAACAGAATGTGGGAGTCATAGTTTTCAAACATCTAGTGGGATGAAAGTTAGACATCCCTGTCCTATATAATGAGCATGATGCAGTGCACATTTTTCCCCACCACCAAATTTCCCCGTCCCACCCCACCCGGCTACTTTTTCATGCCACCCTGCTGGAAAAAAATTCTGGGGAGAACACTGATAGTATTATACCATACCAACCAGAACTACATTATATGTATTAATACCAGTTATTCTCAATATAATATAGATCCCTGTACCAACCAGAACTACAGTATGTGTATTATACCAGTAATTTCTCATATATAGTATCCCTGTACCAACCAGAACTACCATATAGTATTAATACCAGTATTCTCATTATTAGTATCCCTGACCAACCAGAACTCAGTATATGTATTATGCCAGTAATTCTCAATAGTATCCCTGTACCAACCAGAACTACAGTATATGTATTATACCAGTAATTTCTCACATTATATAGATTCCCTGTACCAACCAAAACTACAGTATAGTATTAATACAAGAATTCTCAATATTATATAGTATCCCTGTACCAACCAGAACTACTATATTTGTATTAGATACCAGTAATTCCAATATATAGTGTCCCTGTACCAACCAGAACTACAGTATACAGTGTTCCCTAGAATTTTTTTCCTGCGGGTGGCATGAAAAATTAGCCGGTGGGGTAGGACAGGGAAATTTGGTGGTAAGGGAAAATGTGACTGCATCATGCTCATTATATAGGTCAGGGATGTGTAACTTTTGTCCCCACTAGATGTTTGAAAACTGTAACTCCCAGCAATCCATGGTTGTAGATGCAGGGAGTTGTAGTTCGTCAACATCTGCAGGTAACCCATGTAACATAGCAGCACAAGCACGTGACCCTTTTGTGGCTTGGAGATCTTGGAAAAGCTAGTGAACGTGCTAAATATTCTTGCAGGTGTAAAAAAGGGGTCTGGACTGCGCAGTTTTGGTGGGAGTTTTTACTGACCTATTGGCACACCTATTAAACTACTTCTAAATTCTTTTAAATCACAAGTGTTCTCTCAAGAATTTTTTTCCAGCCGGGTGGCATGAAAAAGTAGCCGGGTGGGCCGCCCGGCTAAAGACCTAGGGAGAACACTGAGTATATGTTTAATACCAGTAATTCTCAATATATATAGTATCCCGTAACAACCAGAACCCAGTATATGTATTAATACCAGTAATTCTCAATATAATATAGTATCCCTGTACCAACCAAGACTACAGTAATGTATTAATACCAGTAATTCTCAATATTTTTTAGTTTTAGAAACTTAGGCCACTTTAAAGATATTTAAGAACTTGCCATTACCACATCTGCTGGAAGACAGTTCCACACGTTTCACTGTTCTCACGTAATGAAACCTTTCCTAACCTGAATACAAAATCTTTTCTTCCAACCTAAGGAGTCTCCAGTGGTTAAAAACACTTTTTGTACTCAGTTTTATTATAGAACGGGAGGTAAAGGAGCTGTGTCTTCCTCCTGTTCTTCAAGAAAACATCAGGAGCCGGGAATGAAGGTAAGTAACTTACCCACTCTCTCGCTCCTCTGCTGCGTCTTCTGCAGGTCGATGGACTCTGATTCAGTACGAATTGCACCTGCGTTTTGCTGTAACTGGAATGGTAACTGTTGGTAAGTGTCAGTTGCTGGTACATGTATTTAATTACAGCAGTATGCTTTTTTCCAGTATATGTACCCTTTAATGAAGGTAGTCTGATTCAATATGAAATCTGAGAGGATCACCGCCTTCTAACCAGGACGTCATTGTAGTTCATTGTAGATTAAAGCCCTCCAGAAACTACAGTCACTGTGCAAAGAAACATTTTGCCAGACAATCCTATTATCTTCGGTTGCCCTACTACTGTCTAAACATACACAGTCAAAATCAATTAAGGAATAGTGTCATTTTAAAACACCTTTAAATTACTTGATAAGGCAATCCAAATGTTCATGTTAACCACATCTGCAAGCCTGTGTTTAAAATGAGAATATGGTTGCAATACGAGTGATTTTCATAATCTAGATCAACAGTTAGGCAGGAAATGAGGATATTGCTAGATGGGTTGGACTGGATGGACGTATGTTTATTCAACCTCAAATCCTATACTATAATAATAATTCTCTTGCTTTCTAAATGACCTCTTAACCGCCTCACCGTATGTAAGCAAAACTATTTATGGTAATGAAGCCATTATAAATCAACTACTGTTAATTCACATAAGTATTGGGAGTAATACTGGCCCAAACTACCAAGAATTGACACCGCATTCATGGTTTTTGCAACAATGCATGTCTGTAGTATAGGAATAATAATTGCACAGATAGGATTTCAACAGATATTCATCAATTTAAAGGGCATATCCACCACCAAGTTAAAATTGGTATGCAGGTAGAGCACCACAAAAAGCTAAACATCATATTCAAACTCTTATTTGTTGAATCTAGATCTCCTTTTGGTTTTTGGGGCTCCTACTCTTCTGTGTGCTGGAAAAGCTCAGAGCTTTGCGCACTCCCAAGGGCAACGGTCACACAGCGCCGCATGCGCATTTTGTGTGCGGTTTTTTTTGTGTTGTGCATGCGGTTTTTTCGATAAAATAGAATATAATATACAGATGTCCAAAGTTGATAGGAGATGCACACTACATACATCTTGCTGAATGCTTTATTTGTGGATCACATACTAATTTTCATTTTGGGCACTAGCATAACTGCAGAGACCCAGGCCCCTCTGTAAGTTTGTAGAAGACCCCTGAACACACCCCTCCCCAGCGGCAGGCCTAGTACAGGAATCAGTGGTTTTTAAACAACCGATCGAGCAAATGTTAATAAAGGGTTGTATAAACCCAATTGGCAGATTTTTAAGCAGCTGATTGTGCACACCTTTAAAAACGTACTCCAGCTGATCGAGGTATCTGGCATGTAGATAGGCTGCCCCTCTTCAGGTGGGTACACAGTACCAATGTACAAGATTCTGTCTGTCATCTTTGACGATGGGAGTATAGACAGTCCAATAATACTCCTTACATAAAGTATATAAAAGAATTGGGAGATTGTTAGTGACTGCCATACTCCCTATATAAAGTATATATAAAGTATAGGGAGAACGTTAGGGACGGCCATACTCCCTATATAAAGTATATATAAAGTATAGGGAGAACGTTAGGGACGGCCATACTCCCTATATAAAGTATATATAAAGTATAGCGAGAACGTTAGTGACCGCCATACTCCCTATATAAAGTATATAAAGTATAGGGAGAACATTAGTGACCGCCATACTCCGTAATACATACTCCGCCATACAAGGAGTTGTCAGAAAACCGTTACAGACGTGGAACATGCGTCGGACACTATAATATCGGCCATACACGTTACCGTAATGGTAACGCCGGGGTTGGTGCGTTATTGGAACGTGTGTAACCAGTTTAGTCTCCAGACCCCATGTTGCAGTTGCTATGGAGATGTTGTGGTTCTGGGGGTGGATTTGCCCTTTAATGATTGGCTGAACATTACTGTCACTCAATACTAAGGTGTGAGGGGGAAGTTTAAACCCTTGACCATTTACAGCCCATAACAGTGATGTTTAAAACTACAATTCCCAGCATGCCTTGGTAGCCTTGTCTAAACATCTGGACCCATGATTCCCTGTGTCACTGGACCCCCCATCGCCTCTTGGACAGTGTCCAGCCACTGACCCCATCCCAACCCCGGTCATCACTTACCTGTTCCCCTGTCCGGGGGAGGCTCTCCGCTTCCTGCTAACTGTTTTCCGGGTCATACTTCTCCCCCCACCCGCAAAGCGACCGCATGGAGAGGATCCGACCGGACGTACTGGACAAAACAGAGAAGGAGCGGAACCGAACACGGAAACAAACAAACACAGGCCCGACCTCTCACCCCCGCGCGCGGGCGATGACGTCAGTACGAAGCCAACGGTCCCGCCCTTAGCAACGGGTGCAACGTCCCTGGCGGGGCGGAGCCTAAAGCGCTATCCACTTCCGCCTAGTAACCAATAGGATCAAGAATATCAAGATATGCGCGTTACCACTGGAGCGGGGCCACAGCTAGGACATAAATTATATTACCATGATCATTATTATTATATTAATTAAATATAATTATGACTACAATAATTAATTAATTACATAAAACTAGCAGCATATCAGTCATTAGAATACCATATAATAAAGTATGACGATATTAGTATTTCATATTATTAATATTATCATTATTCAGTTATTAATAAATATCATAATATTATAAATCGTATATACAAGACGAATACATAAGGATACACAATACAGCAAAAATAAAGATAAACATTACATAGACATAAATAGACATAAATTAGCATCATAATTCATAAATCTAGAATCAGATACAGATATATAATAGTTACAAAGATTATCATTATAATATTATCATAATATATTAGTAGTATTATATAAGTCTTATAATAATAATATCATTATTATTATTATTATTATACTACTACTACTAACTACTATTATTGTTATTATATTATTATTATTATTATACTACTACTAATTATTGTTATTATTATTGCTATTATGAATCCCATATACAAAGGGACATCTTGGAAATTGAAGCAGTTCAGAGAAGGGCAACTAATTAATAAGGGGAATGGAGGGGCTTGACTATGCGGCAGCGAAAAGAAGTTTCATCTTCAGGTTAGGAAGGTTTCTCTACAGTGAGAACGGTGAAACCATGGAACTATCTTCCAGCAGATTTGGTAATGGCAAGTTCATTAAATAGCTTTAAAAAAGGCCTGGATAAGTTTCTAAAACTAAATGCATGTAGATCTAGTTGATCCAGGGATACTTTCCGATTGCCGTTTGGAGTCAGGAAGGAATTCCCTCCCCCCCCCTCTTTAGCTGGTTTTTTTTGCCTTCCTCTGGCAACTGTTAGGCATGGAAAAAAAAAAAGAGGGTGAATAGGTTGAACTTGATGGACGTATGTCTTTATTCAACCTTAATTACTATGTTACTATATTATTAATTTGGCTTGAAAAAGCCAAATTACTGTTCTTTCTATTTCTCTTTTCTTCTTCTTTTTCTTCCGTTTTATTCTTCCGCTTTTTTGGACCGTATCTCCTCCACAGTTTTTGAGCTAGAGACATGAAATTCAGTACAGACGTGCGGGGCATATAGGAGAAGTGTGCTATTTCTAGCTAAGGAATCCGCGGAAGCGTCATGGGCGTTATCGGCGAATTTCCGGACTTTTTTTATTATTACTTTTTATTGGTGTTTATTATTATTTACACTACTACTACTACTACACTATAATACTTTATTATACTACTTTATTATTTTATTATTATATTATTATGATTATTATAGTACTAGTATTATATATATTACTTACTATATATTATTACTATTACTACTACTATTACTACTACTACTACTACTATTATTATTATTATTATTACTACTACTATTATTATTACAATTATTAGAGCAGAGCCTTCTTATAACAGAAGTATCTTGCGTCACATGCAAAATCAAAGAAAACAAGAAGTAATTTATCACTCCCTGGTTTCCAGCGTAAGGGGCGGAGATAATAGGATTGTGGAAGCACCCAATTAGGCTAAATACAACTAACTTTAGTGGAAGTGCTACTGATACTGGTCACCAACATTTATACAAACATAGAAAAGATAATCAATGCACCATTGCTGTGGCCCCATACAATACTAATTATCTGCACATGCATACATTATAAACATAGAAAGATAATCAATGCACATCATCTAGGCCCCAAATAAATATATTAATCCTGCACACTGGCATACATTATAAAAATAGAAAAGATAATCAATGCACATTCCTAGGCCCCATTACAGATATATCATGACCTGGATGAATGAATATTACAGATATACCGTGACCTGGATGGATGAATATTACAGAAATACCATGACCTGGATGGATGAATATTACAGATATACCATGACCTGGATGGATGAATATTACAGATATACCATGACCTGGATGAATGAGAACCATCACAAGCATTCTGAATCATGTGATTACATCTGAAAACCTTCACATTCTATGAAGGTCTGTGTCCGGAATTCTACTTGTATGTATAAAAGAAAGGCACCATTTGGTAGTTGAAGGTGTGTAGGTTACAAAAATATAACGTTAATGAGTATTTTTGAAAATTGAGGGATGTTTGAAATGAAGAGATGACTGGATTTGTTTGGTGTAATTGCCCTTATACTTTGGTTTCTTTCGGGGATAGTTGTTGAACATGCATGTAGCACACTGTTTGATTCAGGTCATTTGGGAGATTGGTATCTACTGGGGTTTTTTTTTTTAGCTTGTCATGGAAACTTAGGTATGTTTTTCTAACTTTGAAACATGTTGCATTTAGTGCGACTAACTCCATATAAGCGTCGGATGCTCTGGTTACACAAAAATCACCCGTGCATCCGACGCTTGTGATTCAATATCTTCTTTGCGCTAGGATTTTAACACCAGGAAATAGCTGCCGTTGAAATCCTGCAGTTCGCAAACGCAACATTGGATTGCGAAAGTAACATTTACCCAGAGCAATAGAGGCTCTGAGTAAATGAGCCTGATAGTTTGTATCTATAGTTTGTGGGGTTTAGTTTGAAAAACCAATAGCAGCTGGTATCTGGTGTAATTGTCCTTAGGCATTGGTCCCATTTGGGATTAGTTGGTCATATCTGTGTCCACCCAAACATATGGCATACTATTTTATTATATTTGAGTTGGGTTTGAATGTTCAGCTACAGTTCTTCTGGGAAATTCACCTATGACTTTGTTGATGATTTTGTATTTAAAGCTAAAAAGGCGCTTGGTCTGACAGGTTCCGACGGACCTTGTCTTCTATGCGCATAGATCGCGCATGCGCATAGAAGACAAGGTCCGTCGGGACCTGTCAGACTACGCGCCGGGGGAGCGAGCGAGCGGGTAAGTTCTTACCTTCTCTCCTGGCTCCTGTGTGTTCTATTGAAGAACGGAAGGTAAGGCACAGCTCCTTTACCTCCCGTTCTTCAATAGAACTGGATTCCAAAAACTTCCAAAAACGAGTGGAGATACCCTTTAAAAATCCGGTTTAGTGTCCCTTTAAGATAATCTCTTAATGCAGGGGATTTTAAGGGAAATGTGAAATTATGAGGTCATCGAGACATAGCATTGACAATCCAACCAGAATAAAGTTACATTATTACAAATAAATAAATTACCCTGGGAAACTGGAGGTTGCAAATCATAACACAGTGAATTCCAGAAATAAACAAGTTTTACCAGGGATTAAAATAAACTGAAAGTTTCCGGAAGGAGGAAAAAGTGGTCCCTTTAATTAGGAGAACCTAGGAGGGGCACACAAACTCAGGCACAAAAGTACTAAAACTAAATATTTCTGGTGCCCAATCGCCTTGCTGATATAGGTAAATCATGCCAGGATTTTCCTAACTTCATCAAGGTAAATGGGCAGAAAATTTCAACCACAATGCCGTATTCCCTAGTAATTCAGCGACTGATCGCTCTACAAGATGCTTTACTGATGATTACTTACAGTGTTGCACTTGGTACCACACACAACTTGGCGGTGATTTAACCACTGGGAAGCAAAGACTTTGTTAAGCATCCCCAGTTGGAACTCCCTCTCAGACAGAATGCTAGGGAGAGTGCGAGCGGCATATCCACGAAGCAGGTGAAGGTAGCCAGGGTCGTACTGGGGTTTCAGCTCTCTAGATTTCAGGTAGAAAACCACAGATTTTTTCTCCGGAGGAAGTCGCTTCCTTTTATGCGCAGAATGATCCCACTCGGGCTGAAAGAAACCAAAATTACATCAGGTAACGGCCAAAAAAGAGCAGATTTTGATTTTACCCATGAAAACTGGATAAATAAAAGCTTACAACCAAAATCTACAGTCTTTTAATAACCCCTTCTTAAACCAACATTAAACTTAAAGGGTATCTCCACTGGTAAAATCATCTTTTGCTATTCAGTTTTATTGAAGAACAGGAGGTAAAGGAGCTGTGTCTTACCTGCGTTCTTCAATAAAACATTCAGGAGACGGGAATGAAGGTAACTTGCCCGATCTCTCGCCGCGTCTTCTGACAGGTTCCGATGGACTATGTGCATCACACCTGCACATAGATTACCAACAGGGAAATTCAATAAATGTTCTTATCTTTAAAAATGGTGCTAACTTTGCCCCAACCAATCAGATCTTATTTAACATTTGAAAGCAAACCTCTGATTGGTTGGGGAAAAATCAGCACCATTTTTAACAAGAACTATTATTGAATAACCCTGTAAGTGCGTTCGTAAGCAAAAGACCGGGTAAGTTACCTTCATTCCCGGCTCCTGAATGTTTTATTGAAGAACGGGCGATAAGACACAGCTCCTTTACCTCCTGTCCTTCAATAAAACTGAATAGCAAAAAATTATTTTACCACTGGAGAACATAAAGAGATGAAAATCCCTGTTAGGCTCAACAATTGCTTTAATGTCTGAAGACTTTAAACTGGCCATACAATGATCAATAAATATATAAGTTGTTTATCAATCAGACATGCCAGAAAATAACTTGATGATCCCACCTGCGACCACAGAATCTTGATCAGATATAAATCAATGGTGCAATATGGTACTTTGATCGTTACTTCTCAATACATGTAAGCAGCAATTACTTGCATTTGTGTTGCTGCATGACTTCAAACCAGTTGTTCTTCTTGTTTTGCTCAAGCTCAGAACCCTGCCAAACTGACTCTCTGTAAGGGCAAGCAAGCTCAGTAATCCCTATGAGGCAGCATTGGGAGAGGGAATTTCCCACCATGCAGTTCACATACCAACTGTCACCATTCCAGCTACAGCAAAACTATACATAACAGATATCTGTTGTATTCAATTAGATCAACTGGACTTGAAATGTAGTTCTTGAAGACGTTTCGCTAGTCATCCGACTGGCTTTTCAATTCAGAATGACTTGTACAAGAATCTGTGGCAATTATGTACCCTGGAAAATCCCAATTAGCATATCAAAGCCAAGTGGTAAGGGTGTGATCTAATCACACCCTAACACTTGGCTGTGATATGCTAATTGGGATTTTCCAGGGTACATAATTGCCACAGATTCTTGTACAAGTCATTCTGAATTGAGAGACCAGTCGGATGACTAGCGAAACGTCTTCAAGACTACATTTCAAGTCCAGTTGATCTAATTGAATACAACAGATATACCATGACCTGGAGAATGAGAACCTTCACAAGCATATACATAACAGAGAGTTTATGATAATAAGGCACATGATTGACAGCTGAAATGTAAGCTGTTTCAGACTGGATATTTAAAGGGTATGTATACTGAACAAAATTACTGTCTCATCTTAATCTATAACACATGTAACTAGCAATTACTCTGAGGTGTGTGTGTTGCTGCATTCCTTCAATACAGAACTTGTTTTGCTCAGGTTCAGTATGCCCCCCTCCCTCTCTTAACGGACTGCTCCTTTCCTCAGACCTGACTATTTTTAAACTGAGCATGCCTGGCATCATAATCGCTATCATCAAGCACTGAGAGATGGAATTCCCCAACTGTCACCAATCCAGTTCCCGTTACACACTTCCAGTAACAGCAAAATTCAGTACTTGCATACAGCAGAAGTTTATTTAAAAGGTACTTAATTGACAGCTGAAGCATCTTACCTTCAGATTAGATATCTAAAGAAATAGGGCACAGATTAACAAAATAATGGTACAGTGATAGTTGGGAAGAATGATCGTTTCCGTAAAGGGCAATAAAAAAAAAAAACGAATTACCCAGTGTACATATCCTTTAAAGGAGAACTAAACCAATTTTTATACCTCAGAATCTGAAAACAACCCCCCTAAAAACACCAATAAGCTATAAAATACCACTTCAGTAAATTGTACTACAGTAAATGTAAGCTGTTAAGAACTGGTGAAGTATCTGCAGTGCAGTGTCAGACCACATCCTGACCTCAGTCACATGCTTCCTTGCTTTATCTGTCTGTAAAAGGATTGGCTAGATATTATTATGGGTGTGACCAACTGTAACAAGTTACTGCCATAGCAAAGGACTGAGCATGGCAGAACTAATGGTGTTGACCAAACTTGCTGATACTAGAATGCTGTGAAGTAAAGCACAAACCATATGTTATTAAGGTAAATTTCCCAGCGCCTGTATCAAAATGAGAGGTAAGACACAGATTACTGGTTTTATAATCAGGTGTCCTGACCTCTGGTTCAGTTTTGTTCTGTGGCTTTAGTTGCCCTTAAACAATCCTTGTGTCACCTACACACATAAATGGCTTTGTGCCAATTGAATCTCTGTTGGGTGGAGAAGGTCTGGGGGCTCTAGAAGATGACTGACTTAGCTGTGGCAAACAGTAACACACTATATAGTAACATACGGTAGTAAGTGAAGTTGATAAAGACAAACGTCCTCAAGTCCACATTCACTCTCCCTTTTTAACCCTACCTTACAGTTGACAGAGGAAGGCAAAAAAACACAGCTAAAAAGTGGGGGGGAATTCATTCCTGACTTCAAAACACAATCGGAAAGACCCTGGATCAAACCAGAACTACAGTATATTATTAATACCATTAATTCTCAATATATAGAGTATCCCTGTACCAACCAGAAATCATAGTAATGATTAATACCAGTAATTCTCAATATATATATAGTATCCCCGTACCAACCAGACATACAGTAAAGTATTATACCAGTAATTCTCAATATTTATACCATAGTACAGTGTTCTCCCTGGTTCTTTTAGCCGGGCGGCCACCGGCTACTTTTTCTTGCCACGGCTGGAAAAAATTCCTTGAGAGAACTTTAGATCGGTTTAATAGGGGCCAATAGGTCAGTAAAAACTCCCGCCAATACTGCCCAGTCCAGACCCGTTTTTACACTTGTAAGATTATTTAGCACATGTTACTAGCTTTTCCAAGATCCAAGGTCACAAAAGGGTGGCACATGTGCTTGTGCTGCCTTGTTACATGGGTTACCTTCAGAAGGGAACTACAACTCCCTACATTCTACAACCACAGAATGCTGGGAGTCATAGTTTCAAACATCTCGTGTGCTCTCTTTCTTTTTCTTGAAAGTTAGACATCCCTGTCCTATATAATGAGCATGATGCAGTGCACATTTTTCCCCACCACCAAATTTCCCCGTCCCACCCCACCCGGCTACTTTTTCATGCCACCCTGCTGGAAAAAAATTCTGGGGAGAACACTGATAGTATATACCATACCAACCAGAACTACATTATATGTATTAATACCAGTTATTCTCAATATAATATAGTATCCCTGTACCAACCAGAACTACAGTATGTGTATTAATACCAGTAATTCTCATTATATAGTATCCCTGTACCAACCAGAACTACAGTATATGTATTAATACCAGTAATTCTCATTATATAGTATCCCTGGACCAACCAGAACTACAGTATATGTATTAATGCCAGTAATTCTCAATAGTATCCCTGTACCAACCAGAACTACAGTATATGTATTAATACCAGTAATTCTCCACATTATATAGTATCCCTGTACCAACCAGAACTACAGTATATGTATTAATACCAGTAATTCTCAATATTATATAGTATCCCTGTACCAACCAGAACTACTATATTTGTATTAATACCAGTAATTCTCAATATTATATAGTGTCCCTGTACCAACCAGAACTACAGTATACAGTGTTCTCCCTAGAATTTTTTTCCTGCCGGGTGGCATGAAAAATTAGCCGGGTGGGGTAGGACAGGGAAATTTGGTGGTAAGGGAAAATGTGCACTGCATCATGCTCATTATATAGGTCAGGGATGTGTAACTTTTGTCCCACTAGATGTTTGAAAACTGTAACTCCCAGCAATCCATGGTTGTAGAATGCAGGGAGTTGTAGTTCGTCAACATCTGCAGGTAACCCATGTAACATAGCAGCACAAGCACGTGACCCTTTTGTGGCCTTGGAGATCTTGGAAAAGCTAGTGAACGTGCTAAAATATTC
Organism: Hymenochirus boettgeri; assembly: GCA_019447015.1. Lineage (NCBI taxonomy): Eukaryota > Metazoa > Chordata > Amphibia > Anura > Pipidae > Hymenochirus > Hymenochirus boettgeri. The sequence continues at coordinate 412,747,276 of CM033469.1, forward strand.
TTGCAGGTGTAAAAAAGGGGTCTGGACTGCGCAGTTTTGGTGGGAGTTTTTACTGACCTATTGGCACACCTATTAAACCTACTTCTAAATTCTTTTAAATCACAAGTGTTCTCTCAAGAATTTTTTTCCAGCCGGGTGGCATGAAAAAGTAGCCGGGTGGGCCGCCCGGCTAAAAGACCCTAGGGAGAACACTGAGTATATGTATTAATACCAGTAATTCTCAATATTATATAGTATCCCCGTAACAACCAGAACCACAGTATATGTATTAATACCAGTAATTCTCAATATAATATAGTATCCCTGTACCAACCAAGACTACAGTATATGTATTAATACCAGTAATTCTCAATATTTTTTAGTTTTAGAAACTTAGGCCACTTTTAAAGATATTTAATGAACTTGCCATTACCACATCTGCTGGAAGACAGTTCCACAGTTTCACCGTTCTCACTGTAATGAAACCTTTCCTAACCTGAATACAAAACTTCTTTTCTTCCAACCTTTAAGGATGTCTCCAGTGGTTAAAAACACTTTTTTGTACTCAGTTTTATTATAGAACGGGAGGTAAAGGAGCTGTGTCTTACCTCCTGTTCTTCAAGAAAACATTCAGGAGCCGGGAATGAAGGTAAGTAACTTACCCACTCTCTCGCTCCTCTGCTGCGTCTTCTGACAGGTCCCGATGGACTCTGTATTCAGTACGAATTGCACCTGCTGTTTTGCTGTAACTGGAATGGTAACTGTTGGTATGTGTCAGTTGCTGTGTACATGTATTTAATTACAGCAGTATGCTTTTTTCCAGTATATGTACCCTTTAATGAAGGTAGTCTGATTCAATTATGAAATCTGAGAGGATCACCTGCCTTCTAACCAGGACGTCATTGTAGTTCATTGTAGTTAAAAGCCCTCCAGAAACTACAGTCACTGTGCAAAGAAACATTTTGCCAGACAATCCTATTATCTTCAGGTTGCCCCTACCTACTGTCTAAACATACACAGTCAAAATCAATTAAGGAATAGTGTCATTTTTAAAACACCTTTAAATTACTTGATAAGGCAATCCAAATGTTCATGTTAACCACATCTGCAAAGCCTTGTGTTAAAATGAGAAATATGGTTGCAATACGAGTGATTTTCATAATCTAGATCAACAGTTAGGCAGGAAATGAGGATATTGCTAGATGGGTTGGACTGGATGGACGTATGTCTTTATTCAACCTCAAATCCTATACTATAAAATAATTAATTCTCTTGCTTTCTAAATGACCTCTTAACCGCCTCACCGTATGTAAGCAAAACTATTTATGGTAATGAAGCCATTATAAATCAACTACTGTTAATTCACATAAGTATTGGGAGTAATACTGGCCACAAACTACCAAGAATTGACACCGCATTCATGGTTTCTTGCAACAATGCATGTCTGTAGTATAGGAATAATAATTGCACAGATAGGATTTCAACAGATATTCATCAATTTAAAGGGCATATCCACCACCAAGTTAAAATTGGTATGCAGGTAGAGCACCACCAAAAAGCTAAAACATCCATATTCAAACTCTTATTCTTGTTAATCTAGATCTCCTTCTTGGTTTTTGGGGCTCCTACTCTTCTGTGTGCTGGAAAAGCTCAGAGCTTTTGCGCACTCCCAAGGGCACGGTCACACAGCGCCGCATGCGCATTTTGTGTGCGGGTTTTTTTGTGTTTGTGCATGCGGTTTTTTCGATATAAATAGAATAATAATATACAGATGTCCAAAGTTGATAGGGAGATGCACACTACATACATCTTGCTGAATGCTTTATTTGTGGATCACATACTAATTTTCATTTTGGGCACTAGCATAACTGCAGAGACCCAGGCCCCTCTGTAAGTTTTGTAGAAGACCCCTGACACACACCCCTCCCCAGCGGCAGGCCTAGTACAGGAATCAGTGGTTTTTAAACAACCGATCGAGCAAATGTTAATAAAGGGTTGTATAAACCCATATTGGCAGTATTTTAAAGCAGCTGATTGTGCACACCTTTAATAACGTACTCCAGCTGATCGAGGTATCTGGCATGTAGATAGGCTGCCCCTCTTCAGGTGGGTACACACAGTACCAATGTACAAGATTCTGTCTGTCATCTTTGACAGATGGGAGTATAGACAGTCTCAATAATACTCCTTACATAAAGTATATATAAAGAATTGGGAGATTGTTAGTGACTGCCATACTCCCTATATAAAGTATATATAAAGTATAGGGAGAACGTTAGGGACGGCCATACTCCCTATATAAAGTATATATAAAGTATAGGGAGAACGTTAGGGACGGCCATACTCCCTATATAAAGTATATATAAAGTATAGCGAGAACGTTAGTGACCGCCATACTCCCTATATAAAGTATATATAAAGTATAGGGAGAACATTAGTGACCGCCATACTCCGTAATACATACTCCGCCATACAAGGAGTTGTCAGAAAACCGTTACAGACGTGGAACATGCGTCGGACACTATAATATCGGCCATACACGTTACCGGTAATGGTAACGCCGGGGTTGGTGCGTTATTGGGAACGTGTGTAACCAGTTTAGTCTCCAGACCCCATTGTTGCAGTTGCTATGGAGATGTTGCTGGTTCTGGGGGTGGATTTGCCCTTTAATGATTGGCTGAACATTACTGTCACTCAATACTAAGGTGTGAGGGGGAAGTTTAACCCTTGACCATTTACAGCCCATAACAGTGATGTTTAGAAACTACAATTCCCAGCATGCCTTGGTAGCCTTGTCTAAACATCTGGACCCATGATTCCCTGTGTCACTGGACCCCCCATCGCCTCTTGGACAGTGTCCAGCCACTGACCCCATCCCAACCCCGGTCATCACTTACCTGTTCCCCTGTCCCGGGGGAGGCTCTCCGCTTCCTGCTAACTGTTTTCCGGGTCATACTTCTCCCCCCACCCGCAAAGCGACCGCATGGAGAGGATCCGACCGGACGTACTGGACATAAAACAGAGAAGGAGCGGAACCGAACACCGGAAACAAACAAACACAGGGCCCGACCTCTCACCCCCGCGGCGCGGCGCGATGACGTCAGTACGAAGCCAACGGTCCCGCCCCTTAGCAACGGGTGCAGCGTCCCTGGCGGGGGCGGAGCCTAAAGCGCTATCCACTTCCGCCTAGTAACCAATAGGATCAAGAATATCAAGATATTGCGCGTTACCACTGGAGGCGGGGCCACAGCTAGGACATAATATTATATTACCATGATCATTATTATTATTATATTATTAATACTATTATTATTACTACTATAATTATTATTATTATTATTACTATTATTATTATCATCATCATTATCATCATTATTAATACCATTATTATTATTAGTATTAGTATTACTATTATTATTATTATCATTATTATTATATTATTATCATTATTATTATCATTGTTATTACTATTATCAATAATATTATTACTATTGTTATTATCACTATTATTATTATCATAATTATTACTATTATTGTTATTATTATTACTATTATCATTATTACTATTGTCATTATTATTATTATTATTATTAGTATTATTATTACTATTATCATTATTACTATTATTTCTATTATCCTTATTATTATTATTATCATCATTATTATTACTATTGTAATTATTACTATTATTACTATTATCATTATTACTATTATTATTACAACTACTACTACTACTATAATTATTATCATCATCATTATTATTATTACTATTATCATTATTAATATTATCAATAATATTATTAGTAGTATTATTATTATAGTCTTATAATAATAATTATCATTATTATTATTATTATTATTACTACTACTACTACTACTACTATTATTGTTATTATTATTATTATTATTATTACTACTACTACTATTATTGTTATTATTATTGCTATTATGAATCCCATATACAAAAGGGACATCTTGGAAATTGAAGCAGTTCAGAGAAGGGCAACTAAATTAATAAGGGGAATGGAGGGGCTTGACTATGCAGGCAGGCAGAAAAGAAGTTTCATCTTCAGGTTAGGAAAGGTTTCTCTACAGTGAGAACGGTGAAACCATGGAACTATCTTCCAGCAGATTTGGTAATGGCAAGTTCATTAAATAGCTTTAAAAAAGGCCTGGATAAGTTTCTAAAACTAAATGCATGTAGATCTAGTTGATCCAGGGATACTTTCCGATTGCCGTTTGGAGTCAGGAAGGAATTCCCCTCCCCCCCCCTCTTTAGCTGTTTTTTTTTGCCTTCCTCTGGATCAACTGTTAGGCATGGGAAAAAAAAAAAAGAGGGTGAATAGGTTGAACTTGATGGACGTATGTCTTTATAGGATTGTGGAAGCACTCCAATTAGGCTAAATTACAACTAACTTTAGTGGAAGTGCTACTGATCTGGTCCAACATTTATACAAACATAGAAAAGATAATCAATGCACATTGCTGGGCCCCATACAATATCATATTATCTGCACACTGGCATACATTATAAACATAGAAAAGATAATCAATGCACATTCCTGGGCCCCATACAATATCATATTATCTGCACACTGGCATACATTATAAACCTGAAAATATCAACTGCACATTCCTAGCCCCATACAATATCATATTATCTGCACACTGGCATACATTATAAACTAGAAAAGATAATCAATGCACATTGCCTGGCCCCATACAATATCATATTATCTGCACACTGGCATACATTATAAACATAGAAAATAATCAATGCACATTCCTGGGCCCCATACAATATCATATTATCTGCACACTGGCATACATTATAAACATGAAAAGTAATCTAATGCACATTCCTAGGCCCCATACAATATCATATTATCTGCACACTGGCATACATTATAAACTAGAAAAGATAATCAATGCACATTCCTAGGCCCCATACATATCATATTATTTCTGCACACTGGCATACTTATAAACATAGAAAAGATAATCAATGCACATTCCTGGGCCCCATACAATATCATATTATCTGCACACTGGCATACTTATAAACATAGAAAGATAATCAATGCACATTCCTAGGCCCCATACAATATCATATTATCTGCACACTGGCATACATTATAAACATAGAAAAGATAATCAATGCACTTTCCTAGGCCCCATACAATATCATATTATTGCACACTGGCATACTTATAAACATAGAAAGATAATCAATGCACATTCCTGGCCCCATACTATCATATTTGCACACTGCATACATTATAAACATAGAAAAGATAATCAATGCACATTCCTGGGCCCCATACAATATCATTTTCTGCACACTGGCATACATTATAACATAGAAAAGATAATCAATGCACATTCTGGGCCCCATACAATATCATATATTCTGCATACATATATCTATATATAAACATAGAAAAGATAATCAATGCACATCCTGGCCCCATACATATCATATTATCTGCACACTGGCATACATTATAAACATAGAAAAGATAATCAATGCACATTCCTTGGGCCCCATACAATATCATGTTTTAATACTACCCTAACCCCTTGTGCTAGTCCCAAGTGGCATCAATCTGTAAATAATTTACTTATAATCGGCACGCTACTAGCCAGGAAGTCACCAGTACAAAACCCTGGCACAAACTACCCACACTTACTAGCGAATACTGAAAGCTGTGATCGGTAATATGAGAGCCCGACTGTTTCCTTCCCCCGCGCGTAGGTGTTTGGTTGCGTTGGAGATTGATCCAGAAGTCTAATAGGAGAGAGCTGGTACCGGAGGTTTGTTGGTGATGAGAGGCAGGCCGGCCCCCTGCGCAGTATTCTATGGGTCCGCAGTAGAACTCAGTGCTGGCATTCAAACACCGTTGTATGAGGGAAGAGACTGCCGGGAACAAGTGGAGGAAGCCACACGATGGAGGACGTAGTGTAAACTCGGGGGACAGCTGAAACATTGGAATCACGCCAAGTACTGGTAGTATCATTCTCACCATACATACATCTTTTGTGTTACAGTGACTGGGGGATATTTTTGGGACTCGTGTTGTTGGATCCGGAGCAAGCATTCTCCCACTGCCTAGCCTCCCATTGAAATTTTAGTATATGGGGGACACCTCATTGTAGTATTAGGGGTGAGGTTATAACAGGGTGTGAATTTGTGTCTGAAAGAGAAGGGGGATCGTTAAAAGCTGAAGAGGGGGTAGCTGGTGCACACATACTACAGTTTTGATGCCTTAAAATGATTAGGGTAACAGATAATGTACCCTCTACTGTAATTATATGGATATGAAAGTCACCTCGGAGTTCCGTGCCTGCGGCCTCGTGCTTTCACTGAACTCCGCTGTAACTTATAATATCCTTATAATTTACAGTAGGGGTACATTATCTACTATATCTGCACACTGGCATACATAATACACAAGGGGTTTTTACTGTACATTACTGCCTTGCAACCATGTCAAGGTAACCCCGTCTTTCTTTCTTTGTATAAGGGATGGAGATATGCAAAATTTTTCCTTTATGTCTTATGGCTTATGCATGTTTTCAGAACCACTGGCTTTTTAACATGCAATACAGCCAATCATCTGACCTGCAGACATGTTTCCACCTTGTTAGATCTCGTCAGTGCAAGATACAGATTCATGGCTCTGTGGGTAGGACTTGGAGCACAATTTACCAGGCAGCTATATAGTGATTAAATTACTTTGCCTTCTCTATAAACACAACTAGGACTTGCTGAAAGCCTCTGGCTGTTTTATACCATCTCCTTGCACCCACCCCCCAACATTTGATTGGTCAATAATACATGATCCAATCAATTTAAGTTTTGTTCTTGACCAATCAGATTTTGGAGGTGTGTTTATGAGACACTATAAAACTTCATGAAATCCTCAATGTACTCAGTTTCTAATCAGCAGTCAAACTAGCAGGTCTTGCCTTTGTATTTAGGTTAGAGATTTGCAAGTAAGCGGTTTGTTGTTTGGTTGGACTACAGCAATGAATAATCTTTAGCTCCTGGATTTGTTACCTACTGTGTCATTGTGTAGCCATCTATAAATAGCTTGTACATGTTGATATAACAGTAAATATTTTTGCTGAGTCTGAATTTGCTTTAGTTTGATCAGTAGCCTGCAAAATTGTAACCAACCCTAATACATATCTAGTTGTACTACTTAATCCCACCACTTCCCTGACAAGCACTTTCAAACAGCAGAGGGACTGTTAGGGGTTGTATATTGAAATCATGCAGCAAGGCTATCGGAATCAATGCAGTGTAAATACAAACAGGTTGTAATTAACGCAGCCCTGTTATTTACATTAATTATAAGTGTCCCCCAATTATGAGATGATCTGATAACTAAATATATATCCACTTAGAATGTATTGCTCTATTGCCCAGAACAGGGATGTCCAACCTGTGGCCACCAATGTTTAAAAAACTACAACTCCCATATTCATTGGATTCTTCTGCAATGGAGGAATGCTGGGAGTTGTAGTTTTCAAACATCTCAAGGCCTGCAGGTTGGAAAGCCCTGGCCCAGAGACTTGCATAGCCAGGAAAAAACAACATGGATTCCTCATTATAAAGAAATGGATAATCCACTAAAATGGCAGCAGCTAAAGAGTGGCGCTTTACAGCTGCATTAATATACATGAGGAAAACATACATGTTACATACAAGGGTAGTACAAGTAATAAAAAGTGCAAATAATTTAAGTGCTGGTCGCAGCCATTAAGTGTGTAAGTTACAGTATTACTGTGGTACAATAGGATGAGGGCCCTCCCCAAAAGAGCTTACAGTCTAGAGGAGATGGGGATGAGACATAGGGAAGCAGATCAGTATCTGTAACTAAGTTGTCAGTGGATTATACTAGTCGGTCTGGTGATGGGTCGTAAAGAGGGTAGAAGTGTCCAGGTCCAGATTGTAACCTTACAGTCTAGAGGATGGGGATGAGACATAAGTGACAGATCAGTAGCTGTAACAAAGTTGTCAGTGAATTATAACTAGTCGGTCTGTGATGGGTCAGTAAGAGGGGTAGAAGTGTCCAGGTCCAATTGTAACCTTACGTCTAGAGAGATGGGGATGAGACATAAGGTGACAGATCAGTAGCTGTAACTAATTGTCAGTGGGTTATAACTAGTCAGCCTGTGATGGGTCATAAGAGGGGTAGAAGTGTCCAGGTCCAGATTGTAACCTTACAGTCTAGAGAGATGGGGATGAGACATAAGGTGAAGCAGATCAGTATCTGTAACTAAGTTGTCAGTGGATTATAACTAGTCGGTCTGTGATGGGTCAGTAAGAGGGGTAGAAGTGTCCAGGTCCAAATTGTAACCTTACAGTCTAGAGGAGATGGGGATGAGACTAAGGTGAAGCAGATCAGTATCTGTAACTAAGTTGTCAGTGGATTATAACTAGTCGGTCTGTGATGGGTCAGTAAAGAGGGGTAGAAGTGTCCAGGTCCAGATTGTAACCTTACAGTCTAGAGGAGATGGGATGAGACATAAGGTGAAGCAGATCAGTATCTGTAACTAAGTTGTCAGTGGATTATAACTAGTCGGTCGTGATGGGTCAGTAAGAGGGTAGAATGTCCAGGTCCAGATTGTAACCTTACAGTCTAGAGGAGATGGGGATGAGACATAAGGGGACAGATCAGTATCTGTAACTAAGTTGTCAGTGGATTATAACTAGTCGGTCTGTGATGGGTCAGTAAGAGGGTAGAAGTGTCCAGGTCCAGATTGTAACCTTACAGTCTAGAGGAGATGGGGATGAGACATAAGGTGAAGCAGATCAGTATCTGTAACTAAGTTGTCAGTGGATTATAACTAGTCGGTCTGTGATGGGTCAGTAAGAGGGGTAGAAGTGTCTAGGCCCAATTGTAACCTTACAGTCTTGAGGAGATGGGGATAGACATAACTGAAGCAGATCAGTATCTGTAACTAAGTTGTCAGTGGATTATAACTAGTCTGTCTGTGATGGGTCAGTAAGAGGGTAGGAGTGTCCAGGTCCAGATTGTAACCTTACAGTCTAGAGGAGATGGGGATGGACATAAGGTGAAGCAGATCAGTATCTGTAACTAAGTTGTCATTGGATTATAACTATCAGTCTGTGATGGGTCGTAAGAGGGGTAGAAGTGTCCAGGTCCAGATTGTAACCTTACAGTCTAGAGGAGATGGGGATGAGACATAAGGGTGACAGATCAGTATCTGTAACTAAGTTGTCAGTGGATTATAACTAGTCGGTCTGTGATGGTCAGTAAGAGGGGTAGAAGTGTCCAGGCTCCAGATTGTAACCTTACAGTCTAGAGGAATGGGGATGAGACATAAGGTGAAGCAGATCAGTATCTGTAACTAAGTTGTCAGTGGATTATAACTAGTCGGTCTGTGATGGGTCAGTAAGAGGGGTAGAAGTGTCCAGGTCCAATTGTAACCTTACAGTCTAGAGGAGATGGGAGAGAGACATAAGGTGAAGCAGATCAGTATCTGTAACTAAGTTGTCATGTGGATTTAACTAGTCGGTCTGTGATGGGTCAGTAAGAGGGGTAGAAGTGTCCAGGTCCAGATTGTAACCTTACAGTCTAGAGGAGATGGGGATGAGACATAAGGTGAACAGATCAGTAGCTGTAACTAAGTTGTCAGTGGATATAAACTAGTCGGTCTGTGATGGGTCAGTAAGAGGGTAGAAGTGCCAGGTCCAGATTGTAACCTTACAGTCTAGAGGAGATGGGGATGAGACATAAGGTGACAGATCAGTATCTGTAACTAAGTTGTCAGTGAATTATAACTAGTTGGTCTGCGATGGGTCAGTAAGAGGGGTAGAAGTGTCCAGGCCCAGATTGTAACCTTACAGTCTAGAGGAGATGGAGATGAGACATAAGGAGAAGCAGATCAGTATCTGTAACTAAGTTTTCAGTGGATTATAACTAGTCGGTCTGTGATGGGTCAGTAAGAGGGGTAGAAGTGTCCAGGCCCAGATTGTAACCTTACAGTCTAGAGGGATGGAGATGAGACATAAGGAAAGGAGATCAGTATCTGTAACTAAGTTGTCAGTGATTATAACTAGTCGGTCTGTGATGGGTCAGTAAGAGGGGTAGAAGTTCCAGGTCCAGATTGTAACCTTACGTCTAGAGGAGATGGGGATGAGACATAAGGTGAAGCAGATCGTATCTGTAACTAAGTTGTCAGTGGATTATAACTAGTCGGTCTGTGATGGGTCAGTAAAGGGGTAGAAGTGTCCAGGTCCAGATTGTAACCTTACAGTCTAGAGGAGATGGGGATGAGACATAGGGGACAGATCAGTATCTGTAACTAAGTTGTCATGTGATTATAACTAGTCGGTCTGTGATGGGTCAGTAAGAGGGTAGAAGTGTCCAGGTCCAGATTGTAACCTTACAGTCTAGAGGATGTGGGATGAGACATAAGGTGAAGCAGATCAGTATCTGTAACTAAGTTGTCAGTGGATTATAACTAGTCGGTCTGTGATGGGTCAGTAAGAGGGGTAGAGTGTCTAGGTCCCAGATTGTAACCTTACAGTCTGAGGAGATGGGGATGAGACATAAGTGAAGCAGATCAGTATCTGTAACTAAGTTGTCAGTGGATTTAACTAGTCGTCTGTGATGGTTCTAAAGAGGGGTAGAGTGTCCCAGGTCCAGATTGTAACCTTACAGTCTAGAGGAGATGGGGATGGAACTAAGGTGAAGCAGATCAGTATCTGTAACTAAGTGTCAGTGGATTATAACTAGTCGTCTGTGTGGGTCAGTAGAGGGGTAGAAGTGTCCAGGTCCAGATTGAACCTTACAGTCTAGAGGAGATGGGGATAGAACATAAGGTGACAGATCAGTATCTGTAACTAAGTTGTCAGTGATTATAACTAGTCGGTCTGTGATGGGTCAGTAAGAGGGTAGAAGTGTCCAGGTCCAGATTGTAACCTTACAGTCTAGAGGAGATGGGGATGAGACATAGGTGAAGCAGATCAGTATCTGTAACTAAGTTGTCAGTGGATTAAACTAGTCGGTCTGTGATGGGTCAGTAAGAGGGGTAGAAGTGTCCAGGTCCAGATTGTAACCTTACAGTCTAGAGGAGATGGGGATGAGACATAAGGTGAAGCAGATCAGTATCTGTAACTAAGTTGTCAGTGGATTATAACTAGTCGGTCTGTGATGGGTCAGTAAGAGGGGTAGAAGTGTCCAGGTCCAGATTGTAACCTTACAGTCTGAGGAGAGGGGATGAGACATAAGGTGTAAGCAATCAGTACTGTAACTAGAATCTGGGTGCAATACGAGTGATTTTCATAATCTAATCAACAGTTAGGCAGGAAATGAGGATTTGCTAGATGGGTTGGACTGGATGGACGTATGTCTTTATTCAACCTCAAATCCTATACTATAAATAATTAATTCTCTTGCTTTCAAATACCTCTTAACCGCCTCACCGTATGTAAGCAAAACTATTTATGGTAATGAAGCCATTAAATCAACTACTGTTAATTCACATAGTATTGAGTAATACTGGCCACAACTACCAAGAATTGACACCGCATTCATGGTTTCTTGCAACAATGCATGTCTGTTAGTATAGGAATAATAATTGCACAGATAGGATTTCAACAGATATTCATCAATTTAAAGGGCATATCCACCACCAAGTTAAAATTGGTATGCAGGTAGAGCACCACCAAAAGCAAAACATCCATATTCAAACTCTTATTCTTGTTAATCTAGATCTCCTTCTTGGTTTTTGGGGCTCCTACTCTTCTGTGTGCTGAAAAGCTCAGAGCTTTTGCGCACTCCCAAGGGCACGGTCACACAAGCGCCGCAGCGCATTTTGTGTGCGGGTTTTTTGTGTTTTGTGCATGCGGTTTTTTCGTATAAATAGAATAATAAATACAGATGTCCAAGTTGATAGGGAGATGCACACTAATACATCTTGCTGAATGCTTTATTTGTGGATCACATACTAATTTTCATTTTGGGCACTAGCATAACTGCAGAGACCGGCCCCTCTGTAAGTTTGTAGAAGACCCCTGACACACACCCCTCCCCAGCGGCAGGCCTAGTACAGATCAGTGGTTTTTAAACAACCGATCGAGCAAATGTTAATAAAGGGTTGTATAAACCCATATTGGCAGTATTTTAAAGCAGCTGATTGTGCACACCTTTAATAACGTACTCCAGCTGATCGAGGTATCTGGCATGTGATAGGCTGCCCCTCTTCAGGTGGGTACACACAGTACCAAGTACAAGATTCTGTCTGTCATCTTTGACAGATGGGAGTATAGACAGTCCAATATACTCCTTACATAAAGTATATATAAAGAATTGGGAGATTGTTAGTGACTGCCATACTCCTATATAAAGTATATATAGTATAGGGAGAACGTTAGGGACGGCCATACTCCCTTATAAGTAATATATAAAGTATAGGGAGAACGTTAGGGACGGCCATACTCCCTATATAAGTATATATAAGTATAGCGAGAACGTTAGTGACCGCCATACTCCCTAATATAAGTATATATAAAGTATAGGAGAACATTAGTGACCGCATACTCCGTAATCATACTCCGCCTACAAGGTTGTCAGAAAACCGTTACAGACGTGGAACATGCGTCGGACACTATAATATCGGCCATACCACGTTACCGGTAATGGTAACGCCGGGGTTGGTGCGTTATTGGAACGTGTGTAACCAGTTTAGTCTCCCAGACCCCATTGTTGCAGTTGCTATGGAGATGTTGCTGGTTCTGGGGGTGGATTTGCCCTTTAATGATTGGCTGAACATTACTGTCACTCAATACTAAGGTGTGAGGGGGAAGTTTAACCCCTTGACCATTTACAGCCCATAACAGTGATGTTTAGAAACTACAATTCCCAGCATGCCTTGGTAGCCTTGTCTAAACATCTGGACCCATGATTCCCTGTGTCACTGGACCCCCCATCGCCTCTTGGACAGTGTCCAGCCACTGACCCCATCCCAACCCCGGTCATCACTTACCTGTTCCCCCGTCCGGGGGAGGCTCTCCGCTTCCTGCTAACTGTTTTCCGGGTCATACTTCTCCCCCCCACCCGCAAAGCGACCGCATGGAGAGGATCCGACCGGACGTACTGGACATAAACAGAGAAGGAGCGGAACCGAACACCGAAACAAACAAACACAGGGCCCGACCTCCACCCCCGCGGCGCGGCGCGATGACGTCAGTACAACCAACGTTCCCGCCCCTTAGCAACGGGTGCAGCGTCCCTGGCGGGGGCGGAGCCTAAAGCGCTATCCACTTCCGCCTAGTAACCAATAGGATCGAATATCAAGATATTGCGCGTTACCACTGGAGCGGGGCCACAGCTAGGACATAATATTATATACCATGATCATTATTATTATTATATTATTAATACTATTATTATTACTACTATAATTATTATTATATTATTACTATTATTATTATCATCATCATTATCATCATTATTATACCATTATTATTATAGTATTAGTATTATATTATTTTATCATTATTATTATATTATTATCATTATTTTATCATGTTATTACTATTTCATAATATTATTACTATTGTTATTATCACTATTATTATTATCATAATTATTACTATTATTGTTATTATTATTACTATTATCATTATTACTAATTGTCATTATTATTATTATTATTATTAGTATATTATTACTATTATCATTATTACTATATTTCTATTATCCTTATTATTATTATTATCATCATTATATTACTATTGTAATTATTACTATTATTACTCTTATCATTATTACTATTATTATTACAACTACTACATACTACATATTATTATCATCATCATTATTATTATTACTATTATCATTATTAATATTATCAATAATATTATTAGTAGTATTATATTATAGTCTTATAATAATATTATCATTTTTTATTATATTATTACTACTACTACTACTACTACTATTATTGTTATTATTATTATTATTATTACTACTACTACTATTATTGTTATTATTATTGCTATTATGAATCCCATATACAAAAGGGACATCTTGGAATTGAAGCAGTTCAGAGAAGGGCAACTAAATTAATAAGGGGAATGGAGGGGCTTGACTATGCAGGCAGGCAGAAAAGAATTTCATCTTCAGGTTAGGAAAGGTTTCTCTACAGTGAGAACGGTGAAACCATGGAACTATCTTCCAGCAGATTTGGTAATGCAAAGTTCATTAAATAGCTTTAAAAAAGGCCTGGTAGTTTCTAAAACTAAATGCATGTATCTAGTTGACCAGGGATACTTTCCGATGCCGTTTGAGTCAGGAAGGAATTCCCCCCCCCCCCTCTTTAGCTGTTTTTTTTTGCCTTCCTCTGGATCAACTGTTAGGCATGGGAAAAAAAAAAAAAGAGGGTGAATAGTTGAACTTGATGGACGTATGTCTTTATAGGATTGTGGAAGCACTCCAATAGGCTAAATTACAACTACTTTAGTGGAAGTGCTACTGATCTGGTCCAACATTTATACAAACATAGAAAAGATAATCATGCACATTGCTGGGCCCCTACAATATCATATTATCTGCACACTGGCATACTTTAAACTAGAAAGATAATCAATGCACATTCCTAGGCCCCATACAATATCATATTATCTGCACACTGGCATACATTATAAACTAGAAAATATCAATGCACATTCCTAGGCCCCATACAATATCTATTATCTGCACACTGCGTCATACATTATAAACTAGAAAAGATAATCAATGCACATTGCTGCCCCATACAATATCATATTATCTGCACACTGGCATACATTATAAACATAGAAAATAATCAATGCACATTCCTGGGCCCCATACAATATCATATTATCTGCACACTGGCATACATTATAAACATAGAAAGATAATCTATGCACATTCCTAGGCCCCATACAATATCATATTATCTGCACACTGGCATACATTATAAACTAGAAAAGATAATCAATGCACATTCTAGGCCCCATACATATCATATTATTTGCACACTGGCATACTTATAACATAGAAAAGATAATCAATGCACATCCTGGGCCCCATACAATATCATATTATCTGCACACTGGCATAACATTATAAACATAGAAAGAATAATCAATGCACATTCCTAGGCCCCATACAATATCATATTATCTGCACACTGGCATACATTATAAACATAGAAAAGATAATCAATGCACTTTCCTAGGCCCCATACAATATCATATTATTTGCACACTGGCATACTTATAAACATAGAAAGATATCAATGCACATTCCTGGCCCCATACAATATCATATCTTGCACACTGGCATACATTATAAACATAGAAAAGATAATCAATGCACATTCCTGGGCCCCATACAATATATATTTCTGCACACTGGCATACATTATAACATAGAAAAGATAATCAATGCACATCTTGGGCCCCATACAATACTATATATCTGTATATACAGTATATCTATATATATAACATAGAAAAGATAATCAATGCACATTCCTAGGCCCCATACAATATCATATTATCTGCACACTGGCATACATTATAAACATAGAAAAGATAATCAATGCACATTCCTGGGCCCCATACAATATCATGTTTTAATCTACCCCTTGTGCTAGTCCCAATGGCATCAATCTGTAAATAATTTACTTATAATCGGCACGCTACTAGCCAGGAAGTCACCAGTACAAACCCTGGCACAAACTACCCACACTTACGAGCGAATACTGAAAGCTGTGATCGGTAATATGAGAGCCGCGACTGTTTCCTTCCCCCGCGCGTAGGTGTTTGGTTGCGTTGGAGATTGATCCAGAAGTCTAATAGGAGAGAGCTGGTACCGGAGGTTTGTGGTGATGAGAGGCAGGCCGGCCCCCCTGCGCAGTATTCTATGGGTCCGCGAGTAAAGAACTCAGTGCTGGCATTCAAAACACCGTTGTATGAGGGAAGAGACTGCCGGAGGAACAAGTGGAGGAAGCCACACGATGGAGGACGTAGTGTAAACTCGGGGGACAGCTGAAACATTGGAATCACGCCAAGTACTGGTAGTATCATTCTCACCATACATACATCTTTTGTGTTACAGTGACTGGGGGATATTTTTGGGACTCGTGTTGTGGAATCCGGAGCAAGATTCTCCCACTGCCTAGCCTCCCATTGAAATTTTAGTATATGGGGGACACCTCATTGTAGTATTAGGGGTGAGGTTAGTAACAGGGTGTGAATTTGTGTCTGAGAAGAGGAAGGGGGATCGTTAAAAGCTGAAGAGGGGGTAGCTGGTGCACACATACTACAGGTTTTGATGCCTTAAAATGATTAGGGGTAACAGATAATGTACCCTCTACTGTAAATTATATGGATATGAAAAGTCACCTCGGAGTTCCGTGCCTGCGGCCTCGTGCTTTCACTGAACTCCGCTGTAACTTATAATATCCTTATAATTTACAGTAGGGGGTACATTATCTACTATATCTGCACACTGGCATACATAATACACAAAGGGGTTTTACTGTACATTACTGCCTTGCAACCATGTCAAGGTAACCCCAGTCTTTCTTTCTTTGTATAAGGGATGGAGATATGCAAAATTTTTCCTTTATGTCTTATGGCTTATGCATGTTTTCAGAACCACTGGCTTTTTAACATGCAATACAGCCAATCATCTGACCTGCAGACATGTTTCCACCTTGTTAGATCTCGTCAGTGCAAGATACAGATTCATGGCTCTGTGGGGTAGGACTTGGGAGCACAATTTACCAGGCAGCTATATAGTGATTAAATTACTTTGCCTTCTCTTAAAACACAACTAGGACTTGCTGAAAGCCTCTGGCTGTTTTATACCATCTCCTTGGCACACCCCCAACATTTGATTGGTCAATAATACATGATCCAATCAGATTTAAGTTTTGTTCTTGACCAATCAGATTTTGGAGGTGTGTTTATGAGACACTATAAAACTTCATGAAATCCTCAAATGTACTCAGTTTCTAATCAGCAGTCAAACTAGCAGGTCTTGCCTTTGTATTTAGGTTAGAGATTTGCAAGTAAGCGGTTTGTTGTTTGGTTGGACTACAGCAATGAATAATCTTTAGCTCCTGGATTTGTTACCTACTGTGTCATTGTGTAGCCATCTATAAATAGCTTGTACATGTTGATATAACAGTAAATATTTTTGCTGAGTCTGAATTTGCTTTAGTTTGATCAAGTAGCCTGCAAAATTGTAACCAACCCTAATACATATCTAGTTGTACTACTTAA
This sequence comes from Hymenochirus boettgeri, assembly GCA_019447015.1. NCBI lineage: Eukaryota > Metazoa > Chordata > Amphibia > Anura > Pipidae > Hymenochirus > Hymenochirus boettgeri. The sequence continues at coordinate 412,764,554 of CM033469.1, forward strand.
TCCCACCATTCCCTGACAAGCACTTTCAAACAGCAGAGGGACTGTTAGGGGTTGTATATTGAAATCATGCAGCAAGGCTATCGGAATCAATGCAGTGTAAATACAAACAGGTTGTAATTAACGCAGCCCTGTTATTTACATTAATTATAAGTGTCCCCCAATTATGAGATGATCTGATAACTAAATATATATCCACTTAGAATGTATTGCTCTATTGCCCAGAACAGGGATGTCCAACCTGTGGCCCACCAGATGTTTAAAAACTACAACTCCCAGTATTCATTGGATTCTTCTGCAATGGAGGAATGCTGGGAGTTGTAGTTTTCAAACATCTCAAGGCCTGCAGGTTGGAAAGCCCTGGCCCAGAGACTTGCATAGCCAGGAAAAAACAACATGGATTCCTCATTATAAAGAAATGGATAATCCACTAAAATGGCAGCAGCTAAAGAGTGGCGCTTTACAGCTGCATTAATATACATGAGGAAAACATACATGTTACATACAAGGGTAGTACAAGTAATAAAAAGTGCAAATAATTTAAGTGCTGGTCCAGCAGCATTAAGTGTGGTAAGTTACAGTATTACTGTGGTACAATAGGATGGAGGGCCCTCCCCAAAAGAGCTTACAGTCTAGAGGAGATGGGGATGAGACATAAGGTGAAGCAGATCAGTATCTGTAACTAAGTTGTCAGTGGATTATAACTAGTCGGTCTGTGATGGGTCAGTAAGAGGGGTAGAGTGTCAAGGTCCCGATTGTAACCTTAAGTCTAGAGGAATGGGAGGATGAGACATAAGGTGACAGATCAGTAGCTGTAACAAGTTGTCAGTGAATTATAACTAGTCGGTCTGTGATGGGTCAGTAAGAGGGGTAGAAGTGTCCAGGTCCAGATTGTAACCTTACAGTTAGAGGAGATGGGGATGAGACATAAGTGACAGATCAGTAGCTGTAACAAGTTGTCAGTGGTTATAACTAGTCGCCTGGATGGGTCAGTAAGAGAGGGTAGAAGTGTCCAGGTCCAGATTGTAACTTACAGTCTAGAGGAGATGGGGATGAGACATAAGGTGAAGCAGATCAGTATCTGTAACTAAGTTGTCAGTGGATTATAACTAGTCGGTCTGTGATGGGTCAGTAAGAGGGGTAGAAGTGTCCAGGTCCAGATTGTAACCTTACAGTCTAGAGGAGATGGGGATGAGACATAAGGTGAAGCAGATCAGTATCTGTAACTAAGTTGTCAGGGATTATAACTAGTCGGTCTGTGATGGGTCAGTAAGAGGGGTAGAAGTGTCCAGGTCCAGATTGTAACCTTACAGTCTAGAGGAGATGGGGATGAGACATAAGGTGAAGCAGATCAGTATCTGTAACTAAGTTGTCAGTGGTTATAACTAGTCGGTCTGTGATGGGTCAGTAAGAGGGGTAGAAGTGTCCAGGTCCAGATTGTAACCTTACAGTCTAGAGGAGATGGGGATGAGACATAAGGTAACAGATCAGTATCTGTAACTAAGTTGTCAGTGGATTATAACTAGTCGGTCTGTGATGGGTCAGTAAGAGGGGTAGAAGTGTCCAGGTCCAGATTGTAACCTTACAGTCTAGAGGAGATGGGGATGAGACATAAGGTGAAGCAGATCAGTATCTGTAACTAAGTTGTCATGGATTATAACTAGTCGGTCTGTGATGGGTCAGAAGAGGTGGTAGAAGTGTCTAGGCCAGATTGTAACCTTACAGTCTGAGGAGATGGGGATGAGACATAAGTGAAGCAGATCAGTATCTGTAACTAAGTTGTCAGTGGATTATAACTAGTCTGGTCTGTGATGGGTCAGTAAGAGGGGTAGAAGTGTCCAGGTCCAGATTGTAACCTTACAGTCTAGAGGAGATGGGGATGGAACATAAGGTGAAGCAGCAGATCATATCTAACTAAGTTGTCAGTGGATTATAACTAGTCGTCTGTGATGGGTCAGTAAGAGGGGTAGAAGTGTCCAGGTCCAGATTGTAACCTTACAGTCTAGAGGAGATGGGGATGAGACATAAGGTGACAGATCAGTATCTGTAACTAAGTTGTCAGTGGATATAACTAGTCGGTCTGTGATGGTCGGTCAGTAAGAGGGGTAGAAGTGTCCAGGTCCAGATTGTAACCTTACAGTCTAGAGGAGATGGGGATGAGACATAAGGTGAAGCAGATCAGTATCTGTAACTAAGTTGTCAGTGGATTATAACTAGTCGTCTGTGATGGGTCAGTAAGAGGGGTAGAAGTGTCCAGGTCCAGATTGTAACCTTACAGTCTAGAGGAGATGGGGATGAGACATAAGGTGAAGCAGATCAGTATCTGTAACTAAGTTGTCAGTGGATATAATAGTCGTCGTGATGGGTCAGTAAGAGGGGTAGAAGTGTCCAGGTCCAGATTGTAACCTTACAGTCTAGGAATGGGGATGGATGAGACATAAGGTGAAGCAGATCAGTACTGTAACTAAGTTGTCAGTGGATTATAACTAGTCGGTCTGTGATGGGTCAGTAAGTAGAGGGTAGAAGTGTCCAGGTCCAGATTGTAACTTACAGTCTAGAGGAGATGGGGATGAGACATAAGGTGAACAGATCAGTATCTGTAACTAAGTTGTCAGTGATTATAACTAGTGGTCTGCGATGGGTCAGTAAGAGGGGTAGAAGTGTCCAGGCCAGATTGTAACCTTACAGTCTAGAGGAGATGGAGATGAGACATAAGGGAAGCAGATCAGTATCTGTAACTAAGTTGTCAGTGGATTATAACTAGTCGGTCTGTGATGGGTCAGTAAGAGGGGTAGAAGTGTCCAGGTCCAGATTGTAACCTTACAGTCTAGAGGAGATGGAGATGAGACATAAGTGGAAGGAGATCAGTATCTGTAACTAAGTTGTCAGTGATTATAAACTAGTCGGTCTGTGATGGGTCAGTAAGAGGGGTAGAAGTGTCCAGGTCCAGATTGTAACCTTACAGTCTAGAGGAGATGGGGATGAGACATAAGGTGAAGCAGATCAGTATCTGTAACTAAGTTGTCAGTGGATTATAACTAGTCGGTCTGTGATGGGTCAGTAAGAGGGGTAGAAGTGTCCAGGTCCAGATTGTAACCTTACAGTCTGAGGAGATGGGGATGAGACATAAGGTGACAGATCAGTATCTGTAACTAAGTTGTCAGTGGATTTAACTAGTGTCGTCTGTGATGGGTCAGTAAGGGGTAGAAGTGTCCAGGTCCAGATTGTAACCTTACAGTCTAGGGAGATGGGGATGAGACATAAGGTGAAGCAGATCGTATCTGTAACTAAGTTGTCAGTGGATTATAACTAGTCGGTCGGTGGTCGTGATGGGTCAGTAGAGGGTGTAAAGTGTCCAGGCCAGATTGTAACCTTACAGTCTAGAGGAGATGGGGATGAGACATAAGGTGAAGCAGATCAGTATCTGTAACTAAGTTGTCAGTGGATTATAACTAGTCGTCTGTGATGGGTCAGTAAGAGGGGTAGAGTGTCCAGGTCCAGATTGTAACCTTACAGTCTAGAGGAGATGGGGAGAACATAAGTGAAGCAGATCAGTATCTGTAACTAAGTTGTCAGTGGATATAACTAGTCGTCTGTGATGGGTCAGTAAGAGGGGTAGAAGTGTCCAGGTCCAGATTGTAACCTTACAGTCTAGAGGAGATGGGGATGAGACATAAGGTGACAGATCAGTATCTGTAACTAAGTTGTCAGTGGATTATAACTAGTCGGTCTGTGATGGGTCAGTAAGTAGTAGAGGGTAGAAGTGTCAGGTCCAGATTGTAACCTTACAGTCTAGAGGAGATGGGATGAGACATAAGGTGAAGCAGATCAGTATCTGTAACTAAGTTGTCAGTGGATTATAAACTAGTCGGTCTGTGATGGGTCAGTAAGAGGGTAGAAGTGTCCAGGTCCAGATTGTAACCTTACAGTCTAGAGGAGATGGGGATGAGACAAAGGTGAAGCAGATCAGTATCTGTAACTAAGTTGTCAGTGGATATAACTAGTCGGTCTGTGATGGGTCAGTAAGAGGGGGTAGAAGTGTCCAGGTCCAGATTGTAACCTTACAGTCTAGAGGAGATGGGGATGAGACATAATGGTGAAGCAGATCGTATCTGTAACTAAGTTGTCAGTGGATTATAACTAGTCGGTCTGTGATGGGTCAGTAAGAGGGGTAGAAGTGTCCAGGTCCAGATTGTAACCTTACAGTCTAGAGGAGATGGGGATGAGACATAAGGTGACAGATCAGTATCTGTAACTAAGTTGTCAGTGAATTATAACTAGTGGTCTGGATGGGTCAGTAAGAGGGTGATAGAAGTGCCAGCCAGATTGTAACCTTACAGTCTAGAGGAGATGGGATGAGACATGAGACATAAGGGAAGCAGATCAGTATCTGGAACTAGTTTCAGTGGATTATAACTAGTCGGTCGTGATGGGTCAGTAAGAGGGGTTAGAATGTGTCCAGGCCAGATTGTAACCTTACAGTAGAGGAGATGGGATGAGACATAAGGTGACAGATCAGTATCTGTAACTAAGTTGTCAGTGGATTATAACTAGTCGGTCTGTGATGGGTCAGTAAGAGGGGTAGAAGTGTCTAGGCCCAGATTGTAACCTTACAGTCTTGAGGAGATGGGGATGAGACATAAGCTGAAGCAGATCAGTATCTGTAACTAAGTTGTCAGTGGATTATAACTAGTCGGTCTGTGATGGGTTACAGTCTAGAGGAGATGGGGATGAGACATATGGTGACAGATCAGTATCTGTAACTAAGTTGTCAGTGGATTATAACTAGTCGGTCTGTGATGGGTCAGTAAGAGGGGTAGAAGTGTCTAGGTCCAGATCTAACTCTCTGCTATCTATCTAACTCTCTGCTATCTATCTAACTCTATCTAACTATCTAACTCTATCTATCTATCTAACTCTATCTATCTATCTAACTCTGCTATCTATCTATCTAACTCTATCTATCTATCTAACTCTGCTATCTATCTAACTCTGCTATCTATCTATCTCTGCTATCTATCTATCTATCTAACTCTCTGCTATCTATCTAACTCTCTGCTATCTATCTAACTCTCTGCTATCTATCTAACTCTCTGCTATCTATCTAACTCTCTGCTATCTATCTAACTCTATCTAACTATCTAACTCTATCTAACTATCTAACTCTATCTAACTCTGCTATCTATCTATCTATCATTTTTGGAACGTGGTCCAAAAATGACTAGGTAAATTGATAGGAATTGCTCTCCTGAGAGTTTTTGCAATTTATTTCCATTGTTTATTTTGCATAACTTTGAAGATATTTACATTTTTGTGTGTGATATGGCAGCAGCATCACCAGGTCCCCTGCACTTCCTGCTCTGAAACCTGTCAGTCAATCTGCCCTATGTCTCCTCCCCTTTGCAGCCCCCCTGTTCCCTCCCACTCACGGACCCCATGTTCGCTCCAGTTGCAGGTCCCCCTTGGCCCATTCCCTTACAGCCCCATATGGCCCCGCCCACTCGCGGGTGCCGTGGCCCCGCCTGCTCACAGGTGCTGTGGGCCACTCTGACTGACACAGTTCCCCTTTAAAGGTGAAGTCCGTTAAAACATTCGGGGCACTTTGCCAACTATCCAGGGTACGTGTTTTAACATAGATACGCCACTGGTACGTACGTATGTATGTATAGTTTATTTATATAGCGCCACTTGGGGACTCAGTGCTGTACAATAATAAAATACAGTAAAGTCATACAAGGAGAACAAAATACATAGATAGTTCGGTACATAAATTTATAAATTATATAAATAGAAGTGCTAGAGCTTTGCCACAAGAGGAAAGGAGGTCCCTGCCCCATAGAGCTTACAATCTAGTTAGGTGGGTAACATACAGATACAGTGGAGTGGGTATAAGTGCTGGAGTGAGACGTATGCAGTGCAAATAAAACAATCAAATACTGTGCTGGTTATCAGATAGATGGGATGTAAGGCTAGATTTAAACCCGCTTATAGAGGTTTCTTGATGTAAAGAGAGGGGAATATAATTCCAGAGGATGGGAGCCACAAGAGAAAGAGGTTTAAGACGTGAGGAAGCGGTACAAGTGGGGTCTGTACAGGAGCTGGTTCTGCGATGAGCGGAGGGTACAGGCAGCAACATATGGGGACACTAGAGAAGAAATATAAGAAGCAGCTGATGACCTGACAGATCATCCACAAGCCATTAGATTGTAAGCTCTTGGGGGCAGGGATCTTATTCCTAATGTGTCTAGGCTTGTTGCACTTATATCCATTTACACATAATTTATATATATGCTTTCTTAACCAATGTATCAAATTGTATTCATTTATAATTCATGTATAATGGCTTGCACTTACCACCTTGTTTGTATACTCTGTATTTTATAATGTACAGCACTGTGTACGCAAGTGGCGCTTTACAAATAAAATTATACATATATACAAAACGCCCTACTGATTGTCCATACTTGAACTCATCCTAATTGTGCAGAGATCCTTGTATCTGTACTTAGATTAATGGTTCGTACACATGTGCGACGCACGATGTATACGAACGTTGGGCCGATAAAGGCCCTAAACACTGGCTAATTATCGGCCAAAACGGACGTGTCGGTGATCGCCGAACGGCCAAGTTGGCGGATCCCCTAACTGCCGCCCATTTTGGCCGATAAAGGCCATGCATATTCTCCCTAAACACTTCTATCTTTGTAATTAAACTACATGTAAAATCCCATGCCTTCTATGTGACCCATAGTTATTTTCCTGGTTACATGTAATAAGGTTATAAACAGATCATAATGCTACCACTTTATTTACGGTCATCAGCATTTAAGTCATATATTAAAAAAAAAAAGTACATTCCCACACACGATTTAATGCATAGTGTGGCAAATCAATTTTAGGGTTCGAGCTATTCTGAAAACTTCAATGCAGCTACTTCCATTAATATAAGCTCTAATAGTTCATGATTAAGTATACATTTCCTGGCACTTTGACTACCTTGCAACCGGGGTTTCTCCAGCCCTCCAAACTACTTAAAATGGTCTGAATAATTAGTTGTGTTATTCACATCCTTGGTGATAAATTAACAGAGAGAGCACACATAGACCAAAAAAACCAGCCTTTCGATGGAGATATATTCATCTGGTTATATTGCACACATTATTCACACTATAAACTATTGATCACCTAACACACCCTCAGACTCCTCCCTTGGTTTTACGATTGGCAGAAACAATTGTAAATCTGATTGGAATTACCTAATGTAATTCCCCCACCTTGCGCCGTTGATCTTGTGGGGATTTCAGCATAAAAACTATGGAGGATAGCTTCTGGAACATTTGCTGCCTTGCCCCATCATAGTTTTTCCGATAGACCTTTTGATATTGACAATTGGTAGAAAACACACAAAAAAAGTCCTCAATATGAATTCTCTGAATTGATAGGAATATCGATGCCGTGTATGGAGCCTTAAGACTGGCTCCATTATTAACCTCTTCCAGGGTAGAAATGTGTCCATAGTGTCTTTAAATATCCATAGTCAAATTGGCTTAGTGTCTCTTTAAAACAAAGGCATCCATTTAAAGCTCTTACAGTGTTCATCATGTTCACTAATCTTTGTGATGGTGTTTGTAGATTAATCCATATTTTCCTTAAACCCGTATCAACCATTTTAGGGCATACATACCTACTGGACTATTACATTGTATTCATATCCAATGTACTGTACTATATTATTTTATCTACAATTAGAAGTGAGAGAATCCTGCTGTAAGGCACAAATAACATGACAAATTCCATTCTTCATTTAACTTTTTTGGGTACAAAGTCTCTAATTGAGCACCATCGGGGAGAATGATTGGTGTTAAAACCATAATTACTGCCCATATTGGACCTTTGAAATCAATGACCCGGTAGGAGATTATATTAATATTCCAGCTGGTATTATCCAGGTCACGGTATATCTGTAATATTCATCCATCCAGGTCATGGTATATCTGTTGTATTCAATTAGATCAACTGGACTTGAAATGTAGTTCTTGAAGACGTTTCGCTAGTCATCCGACTGGCTTTCTCAATTCAGAATGACTTGTACAAGAATCTGTGGCAATTATGTACCCTGGAAAATCCCAATTAGCATATCACAGCCAGGTGTTAAGGGTGTGATTGGATAGTGGCTAAGAGGTGTTATAGGAACGCCCAGAGTAAGGTGTTAAAACAGCATTGTACATGGCAGACAGTTGGTGTCGAACCCCCCCCACCTCTATTTAGGCTTGGTTTCTTTATTTTCACATAAATGGTGCTAGTGGGGATGTTCTCGGCTCTGTGTTGCAGGGTTCTGATGACCCCCAGCTTGTGATCTAAAGGGTGGTGGGAGTCAAACATCAAATACTGATCTGTGTGTGTTGGTTTTCTGTAAACCAACCAGAAGGAAGTACAAGCTTTCACAGAACACATTAATGCGGTGGAGTAACCTCCACGTGGCAATTTATAAAAAGTAAATAATAGAGATGGTCAAACTTTCGAAAGTTCGGTCTGTTTTCGAACTTTCGAATTATATTGAAAGTTCGAAAGGATTCGATGTTCACGCCTAGATACCATGGACATTTTACTCGCGGATTCAATGATCGCGGATAGGCTTTAATAGACACTTTACTCGTAGATTCGATGTTTGCGCCTAGGTACCATCTATATTTTACTTGCGGATTCGATGCTCGCGTATAGGCTTTAATAGACACTTTACTCGTAGATTCAATGTTCGCGTCTAGATACCATGTACATTTTACTTGCGGATTCGATGCTCGCGTATAGGCTTTAATAGACACTTTACTCATAGATTCGATGTTCGCGTCTAGATACCATGTACATTTTACTTGCGGATTCGATGATCGCGTATAGGCTTTAATAGACACTTTAGTCATAGAGTCGATGTTCGCGCCTAGGTACCATGTACATTTTACTTGCGGATTCGATGCTCGCGTATAGGCTTTAATAGACACTGCAGCAACACAAAACTTTTTTCCTACCAATTCAAAAGATGTAGAACGTACAGGGTGTCCACTACAGATGCAAAGGAAAAGGAACAGGGCTTGGAAGTGCACTCAAGGGCGGTGGCAATCTCACAAGTTTCATGCTCTGGTACAGGAGGCAGATGCTTCCCAACCAATTCCAGGAAACTGACTCCTCCCCTCTCCCTTAACTCTTTCATTTAATTAGCTTCAGGTGCAATCAATATATTGCAGTTGTGCATATAGAAAATAGACCACATTTTCGGTAATAGAGGAAGCCATCCAGTTTCAATTACTATAGTTTCCTTGTGTTAAACCAGGGCATCACGTAAAAAAGATCCCACCTGAGGCTTATGGCAGTTTTAGGGCACTTTACTGAATATCTTTGGGACCATAGGGGGCCAATCTGCTTGGTCGTCTAATCAACCTGTTGAATATGATGAAATTGTACTAGCTTTATTTCCAGCATTGGATGCACTGACGGTGGGGTCTCAGTCAGGTCTTCCCAGTCATCCGCCTCCTCTCTAAAGCGAGTAAGGGCTGAACCATGTAGTATGGGGAACAGGTGGTCTGGGTTAGGGTCGTGAAAGGTGGCAGCTGCCAGACAGGGAACATTGGTGGGAAGAACAAAAACGCGTATACTCCCCGCCAGGGTTAGTATTGGTTTGTTATTATTGGATGGAGTATTATGGGATAAGTGAGCCTTGAAGTCAGAAAGGAAAGTAGCCCTATTGTAAATGTCAGTATGGCTTCTTTGTGTATTCTTGCCGTTAATGTCATTTTTTACATCAGTATCCGATCATAATTTCCAATCCGGTTTTAGAGTCCATTCATTTTTACGATTGATTGATTGTGAAATTATAAGGATAAACTATTGGTAACATATCGATACGATCAAAATATGGAGTAACGACATTAAAGAGAACTGTGGTACCAAAAATTACTTGGTATAACATTGATAAATTTGCCTACTGAAGTTTTTTGCAATTTATTTCCATTGTTTATTTACATAGTGTTTGAGATATTAATTTTTTTGTGTGTGATAATGGCATCAGCCATCACCACGTCCACTGCCACTTCCTGCCTGAAACCTGTCGTCAATACGCCCTATGTCTCCTCACCTTTGCAGCCCCTGGTCCCTCCCACCATAGACCCCATGGCCTACAGTTGCAAGGCCCACCTTGGCCCATCACCTTACAGCATGTGGCTCCCACCCACTGGCAGGTGCTAAAACCCAACACCTGCTCACAGGTGCGTGGGCAGCTCTGAACCACCCCCCTACCCCCCCTTAAAAACTCTGTGGAAATACTTCAGGCAAGTGAGAACTCTCTGCAAAAGAGCTTGTTTGTTCAATAGTGAGCGAGAAGTTTGCTGTAGGTTCCCCTTACCTTCTACTGCAGCTGCAGGTCCTCACCACAGCAGAAGGGAGGAGGTACTTCTGTCTCCCTCACATTTCTGAGGGAGTCTGAGGCCGGCTCGCTCGCCGGCGGCACCTGTGCAGGAGAAGCATAGGAATGTCACATGTCCAGCCTACCCACCCATTAATTAACTTTCTGATCAGTCATTTTTTCTTTAATCTTGGGCTTTGGAGCAATGTGAGAGGTGTTTTATGGCTCGTTTTTTAAATGTAGGAAACTGCCTTTCTGTAACTCAACATTTTTTTTATTATTACTACAAGAAGTCAATGTGCCAAGAGCAAAGTGTGAATGAAACAAATCCTAGAAAAGAACAGCTTAGAAAAGTTTAGTTGGCCAGAGAAAAATCAGCGAGAAGATAGAAAGTTAAGTTCTAGATCCAAGCAAGTGTTTTGTCTAAAGCCAAGGCTAATAGGAATGCTATATATCGTATATCTTCCTCCAATGAAAAGAGCTAAATCTTAACTATCACCTTATCCCTTCTGCTAAAAAACACATGACTAGTATTAAAGGGATATATGTTGTCGGGTTTTTTATTATAATTTCTACCTATAATCTGCCAAATCAACATAGATGTTTTGTTTTAAAATAGCCACTAATTGAATAAGTGTTTGGTTGTCTTAAAAAAAAGTTTCTATAAACTGAGATCTCCGCCACACCTCAATGGCCTGAAAACCTCAGTTGGAATACAAAACTAGTAATTGAAATTAGTAACCTCCACGTGGTAATTTATAAAAAGTAAATAACAATCAAGGTACAGTAATCATTGTTAAATTTTATTGAACATTTAAGTTATATATCTTCTTATCCAATGAAAAAGTTACAGGATGATCCTTTTGTTATAAGAGAACAAAAGAAACTATAGTAATAGCTTTCTAGGCGAGTATTAACAATAACAAGTTAATAGAAGACAATAGTTCTCTTTCTCTAATAAAACCATAATTACTGCCCATATTGGACCTTTGAAATCAATGACCCGGTAGGAGATTATATTAATATTCCAGCTGGTATTAGTCTTTTCAAATGTGCTGACAATTTTCACCTGGTCAAATACAAAGCTGGTGTTTAAATAAATACAGAATCTAGAGTTATTGTTTTAACGAAATGTAAGGATTTCTATTGGATATTAACATTATCGATCCATTCTAAATGTGGCCCCAAATTAGGTAGGATACTTTAATAAAAGCCTTAAAGATGGCGACCTATTCTGCTCAATTAACTCATTTAAGGTTTCTCACAAACCGTATGATTTCAGAAACAAATCACTAAGAATTCTGATACAAAAGAAACGTAAAAAGAACCACATGAATTTACCTTAGGAAAAGAATATCCCATCATCATATGCAAATGTAGAACGGAACAAATCCAAATTAACATATTTATTCAGTTTTAATATTGTGAGAGTATAAATCAAATAAGAAAATATTCCACAAAACATCCTGAACCAAGAGAACTTAGGATAGAGTTATTGATATTATATATTATGTTCATTTTCACCTTATTGTAAATGACACATTCAGATTGAAGACTATATAATAGAAGCAATTGCTGTATTGTGTCAGTAAAGGGAAGCTCAGTGCTGAGTCCACCTACAGAGTGCTGATGTTACTCTCTAAAGCTTACCTTGGGGAAGGTCTGAGATTAGAGCCACTTACTGTCCTCACAGGACATTGCTTGACTAAAGCAAGTGAGTACCCACAACACAACACCTGTTTCCTATCCAATGCAAAGATGTAGAACGTACAGGGTGTCCACCTACAGATGCAAAGGAAACAGGCTTGGAAGTGACTCATGGCTGGCATCTTCAAGTTCAATGGCTGTCAGGAGGCAGATGCTTCCCAACCCAATTCAGACTACTCTCCCTCTACTCTTTCATTTATTATTGCTTCAGTGCATCAAACTCAAATGCTCATTATAGAAAATAGATAGTTTTTTTGTAATAGAATTCTTCAAACAATAACTTTTTTTTTATTATTACTACAAGATGTGCTTGTGAAGGTTCTCATTCATCCAGGTCATGCGTATATATCTGTAATATTCATTCATCCATGTCATGGTATATCTGTAATATTCTCCATCTCAGTATGGTATATCTGTAATATCATCCATCCAGGTCATGGTATATCTGTTTGTATTCAATTAGATACTGGACTTGAAATGTGTTCTTGAAGACGTTTCGCTATGTCATCCGACTGGCTTTTCTCAATCAGAATGACTTGTACAGAATCTGGGCAATTATTTACCCTGGAAAATCCCAATTAGCATATCACAGCCAGTGTTAAGGGTGTGATTGGATAGTGGCTAAGAGGTGTTATAAGGACGCCCAGAGTATAGGTTTAAAAAGAGCATTGGTAACATGGCGAACAGCTTGGTTCGACCCCCCCCACCTCTATTTAGTGCTTGGTTCGTTATTTTCACATAAAATGGCCTCCTTAACACCTCTCTTGAACCAGTCACCGTTCCTTCGCCAGTATTTAACAGTACAATCTTCAAAGGTATGTCCTTTATGCCTCATGATTGCAATACACGCTTGAGTCCTTGACCCGGAATTGGGCTCTTCTGTGCCTGGGCCATACGTTGATGCAGTTGCTGTTTGGGTCTCCCCCCCATACAAATCAGTATGCATTCTTCACGGCACTGCACTGCATATATGATGTCCCAGCGTTATTAATCCTTGGTGTTTTTGGTATTTGGTCTTTCGATGTACCAATTGTTTTCCTGCCAGTGTGTTGTTTCGGTTTAAAGCAGACATGGATATTATGTTGTTTTGAAATCTTCTTATTTCTGCGGAGCCCCGTGCTACATACTGGGATGACCATGTTCTTCCTCCTGTCTTGTTTTCTTTTCCCCGTTCACTGGTTGTGTATTCGTGTCTTTTCCTTTCCTTCACTTCTTTTGACAAAGGCCCAGTCTGGAATATCCCACAAGTTTAAGGGCTCCTCTGAGATGTTTTCATTTCTTTAAGCCTTCCCTCTGTGCTATGGGTATTTCTCGGCTCTGTGTTGCAGGGTTCGTGATGACCCACCAAGCTTGTGATCTAAAGGGTGTGGGAGTCAAATCAAATACGATCTGTGTGTTGTTGGGTTTCCTGTAAACCAACCAGAAGGAAGTACAAGCTTTCAAAAAGACACCATTAATGCGGTGACCAAAACATTACATTCAAAAGGGAAGAGGTACAAAACACAAACCTTGGCTTTCTTGGACTGCTGGGTAGAAGTTAAGGAACATGGTAAACTGGAAGTGAGGTTTACAAAACCAACAGAAATGAACACTCAGAGGAGCCCTAAACTTGTGGATATCCAGACTTGGCCTTTGTCACAAAGAAGTAGAAGAAGAAAACACACTATACCACAGTGAAGGGAAAAGCAAGACAGGAAGAAACTGGTCATCCCATACTTTAGCAGGGGTCTCCGATAAATTAAGAGATTCAAAAAACATCGTATCCCTGTCTGCTTTTAAACCGAACAAAAACCCCCAACACGAGGCAGCACTTGGTACATCCGACAAGACCCATACCAAACACAAGAAACAGCGACATCATATAATGCAGTGCAGTGCAGTATAGAATGCTCTGATTTGTATGTGGGGAGAACCAAACAGCAACTGCATCAACGTAGGTGCCAGCACAAATGAGCAACTTCCTCGGGTCAGGACTCAGCCGTGTACATCTGCATCTTAAGGATAGAGACATCTTTGACAGATTGTAATGTTAACATAACTGGCGAAGGAAGTGACTGTTCAAGAGAGGTGTTTAAGGAGGCGCATTTTATTGTGAAAATAAAGAAACCAACCTAAATAGAGGTGTGGGGGTTCGACCACCACTGTCTGCCATGACAATGCTGTTTTTAACACCTTACTCAGGGCGTTGCCTAACTCCAACACCTCTTAGCCACTATCTAATCACACCCTTAACACCTGGCTGTGATATGCTATTGGGAATTTCCAGGGTACATAAATTGCCACAGTATTCTTGTACACGTCATTCTGAAATTGAGAAGCCATTCGGTACGATAGCGAACGTCTTCAGAACTACAATTTCAAGTCCATTGATCTAATTAATACAACAGATATTACTACAAGAAGTCATGTACCAAGACAAAGTGGTGAATGAAACAATGCCTAGAATAGAACTTTCTAAAAGTTTAGAGGCCAGAGAACAAAATCAACTGAGCATGATAGAAAGTTAAAGTTCTAGATCCAAGCAATGGTTTTGTGTAAAAGCCAGGTTCTATAGAATGCTATGTTTTCTATATAATTCCTCCATGAAAAGATAGAAACTCATACTATCACTTTCCCTTCTAAAGACAATACATGGCTAGTATTAAAGGGATGATAGGTTGTTTCCTTGTTTTTTATTATATTTCTACCTATAGCTTCTCAAAATCAACATTAGATGTTTTTTTTATAATAGCCACTAATTGAATAAGATAATTTTGTGTTTAAAAAAAAGTTTCTATAAAACTGAGATCTCCCACTTATACTCAATGGCCTGAAACCCTCAGTTGAATCAAAACTTAATTAACATAGTAACCTCCACGTGGCAATTTATAAAAGTAAATAATAGAGATGGTCAAACTTTCAAGTTCGGTCTGTTTTCGAACTTCGAATTATATTGAAAGTTTCGAAAGCTCAAAACGGACCCATTAAAGTCAAGGTAGTCAATAGTTTAGAAAAATCTAATGAATACATTAAAAATATCAATGTGTAACTTAATGTAAATGGCTGTGGGACCTGGGAATGGTCTGGAGAACATGTTCGAATATCCAGGACATTCCAAATCAAGTACACTCTCACTTGCGCTATTTTTCGAGTTCGTTTGCGCCTAGTACCATGTACATTTACTTGCGGATTCAATGCTCGCGTAACAGGCTTAAAATGGACACTTTACTCGTAGATTCGTGTTCAACGCCTAGAACCATGGACATTTTACTCTGCGGATTCTGATCGCGGAAGGCTTTAATAGACCCTTTACCTCGTAGACGATGTTTGCGCCTAGGTACCATCTATATTTACTTGCGGATTCATGCTCGCGTATAGTCTTAATAGACACTTTACTCGTAGATTCAATGTTCGCGTCTAGATACCTGTCACATTTACTTGCGGATTCGATGCTCGCGTATAGGCTTTAATAACACTTTACTCATAGATTCGATGTTCGCGTCTAATACCAGTACATTTTACTCTTGTGATTCGATGCATCGCGTTATAGCTTTATAGACACTTTAGTCATAGAGTCGATGTTCAGCGCCTAGGACCATGTACATTTTACTTGCGGATTCGATGCTCGCGTATAGCTTTAATGACACTGTACTTGTAGATTTCAATGTTCTCGCCTAGATACCATGGACATTTTACTTGCGGATTCGATGCTCGCGTATAGGCTTAATAGACACTTTACTCGTAGATTCAATGTTCGCCTAGGTACATGTACATTTACTTGCAGATTCGATGCTCGCGTATAGGCTTTACTAGACACTTTACTCGTAGATTCGATGTTCGGCCGATGCTCGCGTATAGGCTTTAATAGACACTGTACTTGTAGATTCAATTTTCGCGCCTAGATACCATGGACATTTTACTTGCGGATTCGATGCTGCGACTCGAATCTACGAGTAAAGTGTCATTAAAAAAAACCTATGCGAGCATCGAATCGCAAGTAAATGGTCCATGGTATCTGGGCGAACATGAATCTCGAGTAAGTGTCAAGTGTAAAGCCCTACGCGAGCATCGATCGCGAGTGATTAAATGTCCATGGTATCTAGGCGCGAACATCAAATCTCGAGTAAAGTGTCCATAAAACCTATATGTGAGCATCGAATCATGGAGTAAAATGTCCATGGTACCTAGGCGCAAACTATCGAATCTATGAGTTAAAGTGTTCCATTAAAAACATCTATGTGAGCATCGAATCCACGAGTAAAATGTCCATGGTACCTAGGCGCAAACATCGAATCTATGAGTAAAGTGTCCATGAAAGCCTATACCGAGCTCGAATCCATCAACAAGAAAAATGTCCATGGTATCTAGTGCGCGAACCTCGAATCTACGAGTACGGTGTCTATTAAAACCTATAACACGAGCATCGAATCCGCAGTAAAATGTCCATGGTATCTAGGCGCGAACATCGAATCTACGAGTAAAGGTTCTATTCAAACCTATACACGAGCATCGAATCCCAAGTACAATGTCCATGGTTATCTGGCTCGCCACCCTCGCATGATGCTCGCGTATAGGCTTTAATAGACACTGTACTTGTAGATTCAATGTTCGCGCCTAGATACCATGGACATTTTACTTGCGGATTCGATGCTCGCGTATAGGCTTTAATAGACACTTTACTCGTAGATTCAATGTTCGCGCCTAGGTACCATGTACATTTTACTTGCAGATTCGATGCTCGCGTGGGTGTCCACCTACAGATGCAAAGGAAACAGGCTTGGAAGTGACTCATGGCTGGCATCTTCAAGTTCAATGGCTGTCAGGGAAAGTTCGAAAGCTCAAAAACGGACCCATTAAAGTCAATGGGAGTCAAATAGTTCGAAAACTTCTAATGAAATACAATTAAAATATCAATGGTAACTTAATGTAAATGGCTGTGGGACCTGGGAAATGGTCTGGGGAATATGTTCCAATATCCAGGACATTCCAAAAATCAATTTTACTCTCACTTGCGCTATTTTCGAGCTCGTTCGCGTCTAGGTACCATTCGCGTCTAGGTACCATGTACATTTTACTCGCGGATTCAATGCTCGCGTATAGGCTTTAATAGACACTTTACTCGTAGATTCGATGTTTGTGCCTAGATACCATGGACATTTTACTTGCGGATTCGATGCTCGCGTATAGGCTTTAATAGACACTTTACTCATAGATTCGATGTTCGCGCCTAGGTACCATGTACATTTTACTTGCAGATTCGATGCTTGCGTATAGGCTTTAAAGGGCATGTCCACCCCCAAAACTAAAATTTAACCCCTTACTGGCCACATCAAGTCGTTTAAAACAATCCTTACCTTACATTCCTGCTCAAAATAGTTCCCCTGCTGTGCCCCTCCAAAGTCCAGGAAACTGCTGTGTAGGAGCAGTGTGTGACTCATGCTGTGCCTGAGACTTCCTCAACCTCATCAAGGTTGAGGCATGCTCAGTGCAGCCCTCCCTGCCTCTCAGCCAATCACGGACGCGGCTGCCGGTCCCGCCCCCTGCTTTCAATTCCATGCAAGCAGAGGGCCTGAACACTGCAGCAGGGGAGAGAGGGCAGGTAAGTAAGAATCCGGGGACTTTCTAACAATTATATTAATGCGGTTGGGGCTGGGGGAGCATGCCCTACCACATATCAAAAGTTAAATTTCAGGGTGGACATGCCCTTTAAAAGACACTTTACTCGTAGATTCGATGTTCGTGCCTAGATACCATGGACGCCTAGATACCATGGACATTTTACTTGCGGATTCGATGCTCACATATAGGTTTTAATGGACACTTTACTCGTAGATTCAATGTTCGAGCCTAGATACCATGGACATTTTACTTGCTTTTGTTATAAAGCAGAACAAAAGAAACATAATAGTAATAGCTTTATCGGCGAGTATTATAACAATAACAAGTTAATAGAAGACAATAGTTCTCTTTCTCTAATAAAACCATAATTACTGCCCATATTGGACCTTTGAAATCAATGACCCGTCAGCCCTCCAGTTCAGCAGCCACTGCTTGGACAGCCCTCCAGTTATGCAGACACTTTTAGGTCAACCCCTCCAGGTCAGTAGCACTGTTAGGGTCAGCCCTCCAGTTCAGAAGCCACTATTAGAACAGCCCTCCAGGTTCAGCATGCCATGTTTGGTCAGCCCTCCAGTTCAGCAAGCACTGTTCAGTCAGCCCTCCAAATTACCAGGCACTGGTAGGTCAGCCGTCCAGTTACCCAGACCACGTTAGGTCACACCTTCAGTTTTATCGACACGTTAGGTCAGCCCTCAGTTCCACCAGAATGGTTGGTCAGCCTTCAGTTCACCAGACATTGGTAGGTCAGACCCTCTTATTCAACAGACCTTGGTAGGTTAGCCCTCCAGTTCAGCAGACAATGGTAGGTCAGCTCTGCAGTTCAGCAGACAATGATACTAGCCATTTGTTAGGACAGCCCTCCAGTACACCAGCCATGTTGGGTCAGCCCTCCTGTTCACCAGCCCAGTTAGGTCAGCCTCCAGTGGTGGTGAGTGGAGGAAGATTTTGTTTGTAAAATGAGGGCTGACCAAAAAGTGGCTGCCAAGCCCTCCAGCCCTTGAGTTCAGCTGTCACTTTAGGGTCCGCCTTCATCTCAGGAGACACTGTTAGATCAGCCCACCAGTTCAGTAGACAATGTTAGATAAGCCCACCAGTGTGACTGAACATGCAAGTTTGCCCAGTGCTAGAGCCAGAAAGATATTGCCGTGTATTCTCCTCTTAAGGCTGAGGCCACCACAGGTCAGCCCTCCAGTTCGAGACATCTCTATCGTCGACCCTTAAGTTCAGCATGCACTGCTAGATTAGCAGCCACTGTTATGTCCAGCCTACAGTTCAGCAGCAACAGTTAGGTCAGCCCTCCAGTCAGCAGCCACTGCTTGGACAGCCCTCCAGTTATGCAGACACATTTTAGGTCAACCCTCCAGGTCAGTAGCCACTGTTAGGTCAGCCCTCCAGTTCAGAAGCCACATTTAGAACAGCCCTCCAGTTCAGCATGCACTGTTTGGTCAGCCCTCCAGTTCAGCAAGCACTGTTCAGTCAGCCCTCCAAATTACCAGGCACTGGTAGGTCAGCCGTCCAGTTACCCAGACACTGTTAGGTCACACCTTCAGTTTATCAGACACTGTTAGGTCAGCCCTCCAGTTCACCAGACATTGGTTGGTCAGCCCTTCAGTTCACCAGACATTGGAGGTCAGCCCTCTTATTCAACAGACATTGGTAGGTTAGCCCTCCAGTTAGCAGACCATGGTAGGTCAGCTCTGCAGTTCAGCAGACACTGATACTAGCCATTGTTAGGACAGCCCTCCAGTACCACAGCCACTGTGGGTCAGCCCTCCTGTTCACCAGCCACTGTTAGGTCAGCCCTCCAGTAGCTGGTGAAGTGGAGGGAAGATTTTGTTTGGTAAAATTGAGGGCTGACCAAAAAGTGCTGCAAGCCCTCCAGCCCTTGAGTTTAGCTGTCACTATGTGGTCAGCCCTTCATCTCAGGAGACACTGTTAGATCAGCCCACCAGTTCAGATGACAATGTTAGATCAGCCACCAGTGTGACTGAACATGCAAGTTTGCCCAGTGCTAGAGCCAGAAAGATATTGCCTTGTTATTCTCCCTCTTAAGGCTGAGGCCCACAGGTCAGCCCTCCAGTTCGAGACACTCTCTAGTCAGCCCTTAAGTTCAGCATGCAGCTTAGATTAGCAGCACGTTATGTCAGCCTCACAGTTCAGCAGCAACAGTTAGGTCAGCCCTCCAGTTCAGATATACCATGACCTGGATGGATGAATATTACATATATACCATGACCTGGATGAATGAATATTACAGATATACCATGACCTGGATGAAGGAATATTACAGATATACCTTGACCTGGATGAATGAATATTACAGATATAGCATGACCTGGATGAATGAGAACCTTCACTAGAACCCTGTATTGTTATTTTTACATGGTGGTCATAGAATAACATTAGTAATGACTTACAACCAGGCCTTAAGGTGGCCATACACATGCTATTTATACTGCATGTGTACCGACAGATCACATTGGTATCTGTTGGCACACATGCTGTGGGAACCGCATACATATTCCCGACTGATCCCCATACGCGGTATGGGTATCGTTCGGTTGTGCGGTCATACACCGTAAGATCATATCGGCACTCTTTTTTAAAGTAAAGGGAGCCGATAACGACCAATGGAAATTTTCCATCTTTCCCAACCGAGTGGCATGGAACGACGGGATTTACCTATTATCGTTTGTGTGTCCTTTAGGGGCTATTTTGTATATGATGGTCCCCTGCACAGCAGCAGCCAATGGGGCCAGACCACAAGCAGCTTCAGTGATTGGTTATGTTTACATTTTTGTTTTGGGGGTGGACATACCCTTTAAATGAGGACACAATCTGAAATGAATGACCAATAGTCCTATTGGTTTTGTTAAATAACAACATGGTTGGTAATTAAGGAATGGTATCTTTACATAACGACGTAGTCATTAATTAAGGATCTCTATCATTAAATAATGACTTAATCATTAATTATCCATTAATTATCTATTAATGATATCATTAATAGATGACAATTAAGGTGTCATACACACTGGTAATTTACAGTTAATTCTTTTTTTTGGGGGGGGTGTTATCATAGTTGAGGTTGAATAAAAACATCAAGTTCATCAAGTCCAACCTATTCACCCTCTTTTTTTTTTTTTTAACCCTACCTAACAGTTGATCCAGAGGAAGGCAAAAAAATCCAGCAAAAAAAATGGGAAAAAATTCCTTCGTAAAGTATCCCTCTATCAAACTATGGAGTATAACAATTTTAGCTTAGTTTTTCTTTTAATGATCATAACCGGCCATTATTTTTTTGGTAACAATGCTTTATAAATATGGCTCTGTGTTCATATTGGTGTTTTGTTTGGAAATAATGTTTTACTCTCGTTTTAAGGTGCCCATACATTAGTACTTTCCCTCCGACCCACATACGATTGCGAGGTAGACCGGGAAAAACGGTTCAAGGAATATTGATTGAATGTCATGGGCACATTTTCTGTTTTACTGTTCAAAAGGACATTTAACAAGATGTGAAGTTGGATGTTCATTTTTTTTAAAGATAATTCCTGAAGTTTAACAGGTTTCTTTTTTAAATTCTGTTCTGACGTTTTACCGTACCTGAGCCATAATGAACTAAATATCCCCGGTGAGTTCACATCAGCACCGTAATTAACTCAAATCTGGGATGTAATTAACTAAATGTCCCTGGCTATTTGACTGCAGAGTAAACAAGTGCAGAGTTATCTTTGTTTTTCCCACCAGACATTTCTATTGCCGGTCACATAATTACACCTCTGACTTGCGCTGTGTTTTTTTATTTACTTTTTTGAATTAAACTACAGCGACCAAGACAAACAGAATGAGAGTTTTCAGGCTAAACCTTCCTTGTACTTTCTGAAATGCAGAACCTATCAGTAAAATGTAATTAATTCATATAAAAAATAGCATTTTTATGGCTGATTAGAATCCAAGTAAATAACTTTCGGGGAGATTCAATAAAAGTTCTTATCGTTTAAAATGGTGCTAATTTTGCCCCAACCAATCAGATAATATTATTATACCATGTTTAACAATAAGAACTTTTATTGAATAACCCTGGCAGTCTTTTCCTTGATCGGTGTTTCTGAGGAAGCTTCTGTGTTGCCGTGAAATGCGTTTATATGTGTCATTTGATGATTTATTATGAATAAAGACTTACAGGGTTATTCAATAAAAGTTCTTATCGTTGAAAATGGTGCTCATTTTGCCCCAACCAATCAGATCTTATTTAACATTTGAAAGCTAACATCTGATTGGTTGGGGCAAAATTAGCACCATTTTAAACAATAAGAACTTTTATTGAATCTCCCTGTTTGTTTTGATTGTATCCCTGTAATCTATGGAACAGTCACCTCTCATTTCTTTCTCTAGTCTTTTCCAGATGGTTAATCTTTAAAGCAGAGTCCAAAAAAGTGAAGATGGCACTAATGGGCGTTCAATAAGAGGAAACACACACACGCACTGTGTGGTGTCCTCCTACTGAATGCCTGTTAGCGCCATCTTGGACTGCTTTAAAGCTAAATAGCAGTGGACCTGAATCCAAACCCAGTTCCCAAGTGGATTTCACAGATCCGCCAGAACTTGGACTGCGCTCCCCCCCCCCCAACGTATTTTTCCGAATTGCTGAACTATTTTCCACATACAATATTGTAAATTTGAAATTTCTACAAATGTGGAAACTTTTCTAAAGTACCACGTGGAACGACGAAACAGGAAACGCATGAAGCTTCCGGTACTGGGCAGTGTTCTTTTTAAAGATTTTCATGATCCCCAGACAATTATCCAGGTCCCTAAAGCCATTTACAGAAAGTTACAATTGCTATTTATACCTTCATTTTTAAATTCTCATTGGCTTGCGCATTTTCAAATTTTCTGATTTAAAAAAATAAAAAAATCTGAGAGTGGAACGGATTTCAGTGAGTTTGTCCCTCTCTAAATCTTAACACCCTGGAACCTGTGTCTTTTAACTCACCACCGAATTGGGCTCTTACAAAATGAAAGAACAGAAACCTCTGCCAGGGAAGGCTCTGGAAATTGAATGGGAGCAGCAGTGGTATAGATTATTATAAATATCACTCAGCTACCTAACCAAGGGAAATATTCCACTATTGCTACCATTCAAATTCCGGTGTCTTATCTATTGTATAGGATTTATTTTTCATTAGACAAACACAAAAAGAAAGGGAAAGTTTAAGGGTAAACTTTTAATTTAATTAAAGCCTTTAATTGAAATGCTGCCCAAAACTCTAATAATGTGTCTGCATGTGCTGTGAGTTTTAAAACACACACACCTGAATGCAATCAAGAAACAGGTAATTATCACTTTAGGTTTGAGGTGTTCAGGTATGAGACAACTGAACACAATCATAAGAGACAGGTAATCAGTGCTAATTAGGTATGAGACAGCTGAATACAATCATAAGAGACAGGTAATCAGTGCTAATTAGGTATGAGACAGCTGAATGCAATCATAAGAGACAGGTAATCAGTGCTAATTAGGTATGAGACAGCTGAATACAATCATAAGAGACAGGTAATCAGTGCTAATTAGGTATGTGACAGCTGAAAACAAGGTGATGCATTTTTGACTTAAAAATCCTTGTGCTGCTTATACTATAAATGGTTCTGTGTTAAGTGAATCCCTGTTGGAAAGGGACCTTGGAGTTTTGGTGGATAACAAACTTAAAGGTAGCAAGCAGTGCCAGGCGGCAACATCCAGAGCCAGCATGGTATTGTATAGTATAAAGAGAGGTATGGATTCAAGGGAGGAAAATGTTATTCTCCTTCTTTACAAAGCATTGGTAAGGCCTCATTTGGAATATGCAGTGCAATTTGGAATCCTGTGTACAAAAAGGACATCTTTGAAATGGAAAGGGGTCAGAGAAGGGCAACTAAATTAAAAAAGATAATGGGGGAGCTTGAATATGAAGACAGATTAGATAAGTTACAGTTATGTACACTAGAGAACACTAGACGCTTTTGTGGCAATATGATTACTGATTATATGATTACTGTGTATAAATACATTAATGGGCCATACAATAAACTATCTGGGGCATTGTTCACCAATAGAGCATGTCAGAGGACACGTGGACATCCCTTAAGACTGGAAGAAAATAAATTTAGTCTTCAAGTTGGGAAAGGGTTTTTCACTGTGAGAACGGTAAAGCTATGGAACTGTCTTCCAGTGGACGTTGTTATGGCAGGTTCATTGGTCAGTTTAATAAAAAGCTGGATGAGTTTCTGCAAACAAGGAATGTTACAAGTTACTGGTATTGATACATAAAGTAGAGTTGGGAAAGGGTTTTTCACTGTGAGAACGGTAAAGCTATGGAACTGTCTTCCAGTGGACGTTGTTATGGCAGGTTCATTGGTCAGTTTAATAAAAAGCTGGATGAGTTTCTGCAAACAAGGAATGTTACAAGTTACTGGTATTGATACATAAAGTAGAGTTGGGAAAGGGTTTGTCACTGTGAGAACGGTAAAGCTATGGAACTGTCTTCCAGTGGACGTTGTTATGGCAGGTTCATTGGTCAGTTTAATAAAAAGCTGGATGAGTTTCTGCAAACAAGGAATGTTACAAGTTACTGGTATTGATACATAAAGTAGTGTTGGGAAAGGGTTTGTCACTGTGAGAACGGTAAACTATGGAACTGTCTTCCAGTGGACGTTGTTATGGCAGGTTCATTGGTCAGTTTAATAAAAAGCTGGATGAGTTTCTACAAACAAGGAATGTTACAAGTTACTGGTATTGATACATAAAGTAGAGTTGGGAAAGGGTTTGTCACTGTGAGAACGGTAAAGCTATGGAACTGTCTTCCAGTGGACGTTTTGTTTTTTTGCCTTTCTCTGGATCAACAGAAAGCAGGAATGTGGGTATTGTTGAGTGGGTTGAACTGGATGGACGTATGTCTATACTATACTATACTATCATAAGAGACAGGTAATCAGTGCTGATTACGTATGAGACAGCTGAACACAATCATAAGAGACAGGTAATTAGCATTGTTTAGCTAATTAGCACCATTTTTAACAATAAGAACTTTAATTACATCTCCCTGCTTATGCCTCTGTCTGCAGGTAGATATACAATCCAAAAACTGAGAAGAAGAAGAAATAGAAAAAACAGTATATTTGCTCCTTTAAGACAAAATAATTAATTTGGCTTGAAAAAGCCAAATTCCTGTTCTTTCTATTTTTTCTTCTTCTTCCGTTTTCTTCTTCTGCTTTTTTGGACCGTATCTCCTCCCACAGTTTTTGAGCTAGAGACATGAAATTCAGTACAGATGTGCGGGGCATATAGGAGAAGTGTGCTATCTTCTAGCTAAGGAATCCGCCTTCCCATAGACTATAATGGTAACAATCCTCAAATGTGAATATTTCAAAACAGTTTTTTCATGGATATAAATACAAACTGTGATACCCCCAACCCCCCACACAGACACAGGTACACCCACCTACTGACCTACCTTTCCATTCCCATGGAGGCCATACTTAAAGGGTAACAATAGTCAAAAAATTCATTTTGATCAATCATCAATGAAAGTTAGTTATATAGTCTTACATGCAAAAACACATACCCCCAACCTTATATGGGTACACACACCTACTGACCTACCCTTCCACTCCTGTGGCAGCCATACTTAAAGGGTAATTAAAGTCAAAAAAACTAATTTTGATATATCCTCAATAAAAGATAGTTTTATGGTTGTAAACACAAAAAAGACATACCCCCTCAACCAGACCCAGGTACACACACCTACTAATCTACTTATCCATTACTGTGGCAGCCATACCTAAAGGGTAAATAAAGTAAAAAAAAAACTAATTTAGATTTATCCTCAACAAAAGATAGTTTTATGGTTGTAAACACAAAAAATACATACCCCTCAATCAGACCCAGGTATACACACCTACTGATCTACTTATCCAATAATGATTGACCACTCATATGTTGGGGGTGTGAAAATGAGACAGTATAAAACAGCCAGAGGCCTTCAGTAAGACCTAGTTCTGTATTAGTAGCAGAACTTCCAATTTGTGTTATTGAATCCAAGCATGGTAACTGTCAGATGCTGGCTGTCTAACTGAGCTGTCTAAATGTACTGCTTTTAGTTTGGGTGCCTGCTAGTTACTGTGTGGAGGCTCTTTTCTTGCTACACCTAATTTTTGTATTTAGTGCTCAGTGTCTTAAAAGAGATTTCCTATAGTTATTTCAGTATTGAATTGACAAATACGAAGCCTGCGTTTTCCTTAGTCTGATCAGTCCCTCCATTTTCCCTAAAGACAGGCTCCAACAGCAGAGGGCAGTCAGGGAATGATGGGAGTTGTAGTTTGAAAACATATAGAGAGCCACAGTAATGCAGCCCTGCTAATTACATTATCTGTCCGTCAGGCTCTGTGTAATACAAGGTTTGTTACCATGTAACTTTCACTTATGGCCCTTACAGACCAGGGGCGAAATGTATAGAGGGAAAATAATGCAATGTTGGGGAAGGGGGTCACTTCTTTTATTACAGGCTAGAATTACTTTGTTATGTCAGCAGATAAAGGGAGTAGATACAGATTTAAGATTAAGGGGGATGTATTTAAATTAAAATTTTGGGAAGGCTTAAAAGATAGGGCTTGCTGTACTTTTGTCTTTATACAACCTCCAATACTATGTTACAATGTAACTGTTATACAGACATTATGGGTAGGGTATAAAGGTTGGACTAGATGGACGTATGTCTTTATACAACCTCCAATACTATGTTACTATGTAACTGTTATACAGACATTATGGGTAGGGTATAAAGGTTGGACTAGATGGACGTATGTCTTTATACAACATCCAATACTATGTTACTATGTAACTGTTAGATAGACATTATGGGTAGGATATAAAGGTTGGACTAGATGGATGTATGTCTTTATACAACATCCAATACTATGTTACTATGTAAGTTATTCAGACCTTATGGGTGGGGTATAAAGGTGGACTAGATGGACGTATGTCTTTATAAACCTCCAATACATGTTACTATGTAACTGTTATACAGACATTATGGGTAGGGTATAAAGGTTGGACTAAATGAAGTATGTCTTTATACAACCTCCAATTACTATGTACTAGTAACTGTATACAGACATTATGGTAGGTATAAAGGTTGGACTAGATGGACGTATGTCTTTATACAACCTCCAATACTATGTTACTATGTAACTGTTATACAGACATTATGGGTAGGGTATAAAGGTTGGACTAGATGGACGTATGTCTTTATACAACCTCCAATACTATGTTACTATGAACTGTTTAACAGACATTATGGGTAGGGTATAAAGGTTGGACTAGAGACGTATGTCTTTATACAACCTCCATACTATGTTACTATGTAACTGTTATATAGACATTAGGGTAGGGTATAAAGGTTGGACTAGATGGACGTATGTCTTTATACAACTCCAATACTATGTACTATGTAACTGTTATACGACATTATGGATAGGGTATAAAGGTTGGACTAGATGGAAGTAGTCTTTATACAACCTCCAATACTGTGTTACTATGTAACTGTAGACAGACATTATGGGTAGGGTATAAAGGTTGGAACTAGATGGACGTATGTCTTTATACAAACCTCCAATACTATGTTACTATGTAACTGTTATAAGACCAGTATGGGTAGGGTATAAAGGTTGGACTAGATGGACGTATGTCTTTATACAACCTCCAATACTATGTTACTATGTAACTGTTATACAGACATTATGGGTAGGGTATAAAGGTTGGATTAGATGGACGGATGTCTTTATACAACCTCCAATACTATGTTACAATGTAACTGTTAGACAGACATTATGAGTAGGGTATAAAGGTTGGACTAGATGGACTTATGTCTTTATACAACCTCCAATACTATGTTACTATGTAACTGTTATACAGATATTATGGGTAGGGTATAACGGTTGGACTAGATGGACGTATGTCTTTATACAACCTCCAATACTATGTTACTATGTAACTGTTATACAGACATTATGGGTAGGGTATAAAGGTTGGACTAGATGGACGTATGTCTTTATACAACATCCAATACTATGTTACTATGTAATTGTTATACAGACGTTATGGGTAGGGTATAAAGGTTGGACTAGATGGATGTGTCTTTATACAACCTCCAATCCAATACTATGTATACAAGAGCTTTAGTGTAAAACAACGTGGGAGTAGTGGAGATGTTTTGGAACTTTCTTCTTGATCTGCCAGTACACATGTGTCCTGTTTACTGTTACACATGATGGCAGCTTCTATACTGTTTATAGTTGGAGGGATTGATATGGTAATACATGTTAGAGGGAGGGAGGGCGTGGTCATTGTAATAGACATCAGTAGGGGGGCGTGACTATACCTGTCAATCACTTACTGACTAACAGGTCTTCCCTCTGAATCGGGGAAATTTATAAACCTAATATCTCCAAAATGGATTGACAGATTTGGAAAAGAGGTATGAGTTTTTTTTAAAGTTTGAACTCTGGCATTTTATATGCCACTTATATCAAGAAAATGAGAAAAAAAATATTGTAATGTGATTGGTTTGAAAGTAGAGTGCTCTGACAGGAGAATGCCAATCCCACCCCCGTACTTAATATCGGGCCTTGTAGAGTGGTTGAAATGTAGGCCTCCATACTAGAGCCCAGCAGGTAAATAAGTGTCAGTGTCCGAGTTTCATTGAGACCTTAAGGTTAAAGGAGTTTGAAATGAACAGATTGAATATATTGCAAACAGAACGTCTATTCCATATCGCCCAATTAAAGGAGCAGGACGGATGAGAGGCAGAGGTACGTTAAAGGACAATTATACTCACCTCCCCCTCGTTCCTTTCTCTCCACTCCTGCAAAGTACCATGGGTGAGGATCAAAAACGCTAAGTCCTCACCTCTGGGTACTAAAACTCCTGCACTACTCCTTCAGCGCTGTGGTCCATTCTTCCACTTTGAAAGGCAGGTCGAGAGGCAGCCAATGAAAAGACACGCTCTGCAAGGAGGCATGTCTTCCCATTGGCTGTCTCCCAGACTG
Organism: Hymenochirus boettgeri; assembly: GCA_019447015.1. Lineage (NCBI taxonomy): Eukaryota > Metazoa > Chordata > Amphibia > Anura > Pipidae > Hymenochirus > Hymenochirus boettgeri. The sequence goes on from CM033469.1 coordinate 412,793,337, forward strand.
TCACTGACAGTGCCAGTGGGGAGGATCTGACCGCAGTGCTGAGGGTGATTACAAATAAGTAGTGCTTTTGTACTTTGCGTTTTTAGGTCCTCACCCGGGGTGCTTTGCAGGAATGGATCGGGGAAATGGTAAGTTTTAATGCCCTTTAATAAGGATACTTGGATGATTGTACTGATTGCACTTATCTTACCATATAGGTGCCAAATAAATCATATTGCTAGGCAGCATGTACAGACCATATGTAAATAGTCATGCCTTACGCGTTTCGAGCCTTGGCGTCTATGATCAGGGCGCTGCTCGAAATGCGTAATGATTTGAAATTGCTACAGTGAGCCAATTAAACTCCTCAAGTTTATTGTGCATTCAAGTGAAGGGTTCGGGGTTGTGATACACCTATATAACATGTGATACACCTATATACACCTATATAATGTGTAAGTATTACACATAAAGGGCGATGGCCCCATTATTGTAAATGGTATAACTGGTATAACTGGAGGGGTTTAAGTATCAGTCTAGTGCTGTTTTAGTGTGTAGAGACACTTATGTTAAAAGGCACATGAGGCCTATTTATGGTTTCAATAAACCATTGGTTATTCCAAGGCTCAGTAAAGTGCGTTGCTGTTTATAGAGTTGTTTTTCTAATGTGTAAATTGAAAGTTTCCATACAGACCAGGGGTCCCAGGTGTCTGTGTCTATATTGAGAACCCTGTGAAAATCCTCACTTTGTTCCCTATAAAAGGAGCCACAGATCAGTCCCTTTACCTTGTCTCCAGATGCGTTTGAATCCTGTATCCTCAGATAGTGTCTACGTTACGCACAGCTGGGAAAATGTCCTGATCTTCCTGACATTGGATTACCTTCTAATGTCATTAGGGGCTATGATGGCAGCCACATCTGCAACAAAAACCATCAAAGTCGTTCTGTATCTGCTGGTTCTGTACATCGCGCCCTGCAGATCGTGGGATCAGGCCCCAAACCCTGGCTGTAAAATGGACATCATCAAAACATACGAAGACTTTGAATATATCCAAGAAGGAGATATAATGATCGGAGGAGTGTTGACGGTGAACTCAGAGGTGGTGAGTTTCAGATATCCCAAGGACGGTTCCAATAGAATGTTTTGTATTGAGTAAGTAGCCTCTACTACAATAACTACAATGTAAGGACACATGTAGGCTAACAGCACACAACTTTATTGCACTATGTGTGAGGGGGTCAAAATGCAAAATTCGTTTACAGAGACATCAGTGAACAAGACAAACTAAAAATTAATTTTCCTCCTATTTAAATATAGATTCAATAAAAGTTCTTATCGTTAAAAATGGTGCTAATTTTGCCCCAACCAATCAGATGTAAGCTTTCAAATGTTAAATAAGATCTGATTGGTTGGGGCAAAATTAGCACCATTTTTAACAATAAGAACTTTTATTGAATCTCCCTGATAGTGTAGTATCGATATAAAAATGAATTTTCCTCCTATTATGATGTATAGTATAGTATATAGTATTATTATCCCTCTGTATTCTCTATTAGCTATTCTATCCTACTAGTTCACACCAGTGGTTGAAAAGATTCACATTATTGCAGATTTCCATGAAATCTCTAGAGATATAGACACTTCTGAAAAAGCTTCACCTGCTGGAGATTCGTTATCAGTGGGAAAAGAAAAGGGGTTAGAATATGAATGGAACCGGGGCCTGGGAAATAGAAATTATTTCAATTATTTCAATGAATTATTACTTTCATTCAATGAAGGAGAATAATCAAAGGCATTGCTGATTTTGTATTTTACAAAAATGGCTGGCACATATGTGCAGACTTCCAGTCAAATATCCCCTCAATTTACTCATTCATATACCAACTTGTAATCTGTCCCAATCTGTCTCAATCTGTCTCAATCTCAAATTAAAGCGCCATAATTTATATTTTGTCCCGAAACAAAAAGTCTACAAAATGTCTAAAAATATTACCTTGTCTGTGTAGGTCTTACCACTAGAACTCCATGGGATCAATATGTGTTAAAGGACAACTACACTGTGAGAATTAAAAAACTTTGGCCAGGGAGGTACAATTGATTTTTCCTACCTCCCAAAATCATTGAGTTGAGGGGCGCCAGATCTCATTGGTTGGGTTATTCAATAAAAGTTCTTCAGGGAGATTCAATAAAAGTTCTTATCATTTAAAATGGTGCTAATTTTGCCCCAACCAATCAGATCTTATTTAACATTTGAAATCTAACATCTGATTGGTTGGGGCAAAATTAGCACTATTTTAAACAATAAGAACTTTTATTGAATAACCCTGTAAATGTTTTCTGTGCCTCATTCCAAGGACCCCACTTTCTCCCTCCTTATCCTATGCCCCCCCATGCCTTTCTCTCTATCCCTGTAAAGAGACACTCTTCACTCACCAGGGGTTTGTGCTAATCTTTCAATCTGCCAGGCCACTTTACTCCACAGGAACAATATTGTGAGGTAGAAATGACCCATCCTACCCCCTGACCCCGTAGAAAGGTAATTATCCCCCCAAGCTGTGCGATCATTGATAATATAAAGAGTAATTGTCAGTAGGAGGGAAAAATCTGTTAAAACGTAACATTTACTAGCTATACATTAAAAAGTGATAAAAATGTTAAAAATAGGGACGCACATAAAAGACAGAAAAGTCATTCTGTATGAATAACCCACATACACAAGATCAGTGCTGAAGCTAATCACCAATATGCATAGGAACAATATATCAATAATCAGGTTACATCCCCTTGTCACACATAGACTGAAGTGGTAGCCCAACCGCTTACACTTAGTGCTAGAGAGCGAATGCGAGCCCCCTGACGCGTTTCACTCCCATTAAGAGCTTAATCATAGGCTCTTAATGGGAGCGAAACACGTATTTGTATATAAATGTATTTCGGGCGAATAGCTTTAGCACTGATCTTGTGCTCGAGATGTATGTGTGTTATTCATAATGGTTGAATGACTTTTGTTCTGTGCATCCTAGTTGTGCCACTTAAAATAGAGACTGTTATACTAGGAGAGCACTGAGTGCTTAGGGCTTCACCAATCCCAGGGCTAGCCAGTTTACAGACAAAGAGGGACATATCAGTCTCTTACTTATTTTCACTTTCAGTGGCACACCGTGGCTTTGGTATTTTTAACATTTTTATCTCTTTTTAATGTATACCTAGTAAATGTTACATTTTAACAGGTTTTTCCCTCCTACTGAGTCTCCCTCTTTCTGTTATCCATCGCACTGCTTGGGGGGGTACTTACCTCTCTACTTTATTGCTATTTATTCTTATCCCCAGTGCTATCATTCACCTCTAATCACAGGAGGTTGCAGTGCGAAATACACCTTTATCAGAGAGATTTACTAAAGCTAAAATAGGTGTAAACCCCATGCAACGCGATGTAATATTGGGTTAATGTGGGTTATAAGGCACTGCGTCATTTCAAAATGTTTTGGGGAAAAGTTCAGCTCACCAGATACTATTCCCTATACCTTGTATGGCAAAACTTAATGGGGGATTGTATGGGGACTTTAAACTAGGCCAAAGCCACGCGTCTTACTTTCCACAATCCGCCAATGCACTACTGGATGTAATCACGTTTGCATTCGTCATTGCATTGTGGGATTGCCGAAAGGTAAGACGCCTGGATTACATCACCCTATATATGTGCTGTAGTTCTGCTTTAAAGGGTATGTCCACCCTAAATTTTTTTTTTTAATATAAGATTCCCCCTGCCAGCCCAGCCCCAACCGCTATATTTATATGTTTAGAAAGCTCCCCAAACTCTACTTACCTCCCCTCTTTCCTCCGCCGTGCTCCCGGCCCTCTGCTTGCGAGAAAATGCAAGCAGAGGGGCGGGACCGGCAGTCACGTCTGTGATTGGCTAAGCGGCAGCCAATCACGGACGCAGCTGCCGGCAGCTCATTTCGGCGGAGGTAAGAGGAGAGGTAAGTAAAGTTTGGGGAGCTTTCTAAACATATAAATATAGCGGTTGGGGCTGGGGGGACAGGGGCAATACTATATATTAAGGGATTTATGCTAGGGGGAGGGAATCCTAATCAGGAGGGGGAGGGAGGGGGAGAAGGGCTGCAGTACGTATGCCAAACTTCTCCCGGAGGCCAGGTAGGAGGCAGAGTCCTATTTCCTCCTGGTGGGCAGTTTTTGGGACTTTGGGGGGGGGACTAGAGGAGAACCATATGGAGCTGGGATGTGAGGTAAGGATTAAACTACACTACATGATGGGGCCATTACTGGGGGGATTATAGTTTTTGGGGTGGACATGCCCTTTAACTTGCAATTTGTACACAAAATAAAGTTTCCCTCGCACCATATTAACATAATTTATGCAGGTTCAAACTTAACCACTGTTTAGCATTAGATAAATGTCTTAGTGATATGTAAATGAGTGAAATGAGTGTACACAGAAATATGGCCACTAAGTAATCCCCAAGGGGACAAATTCATGAGTGCTATTAAAGTTCAGCTAACTGATGCACAGGATGTAAAAGATTTCACATGCATCATTTCCGACAGGAATTTAGACAGATATTTGGTTGAAATGAATACAGAATTTCAAATGAAAAGTAACAACCGGCTGAAATATCGTGCAGCCATCTTAACATTCTGTGATCTGTTTTAATATCCTAGATACCTCCACATTTTCACTCTACCAATCACAGCCCAGTCCTGGTTCTCAACCAAAATCCTTTTTGTTTGATAGATTGTTAAGTTGGTTGGAACTTGGAAGATCCATATCCAATCACATGCTTAGGATTATGGGCAAACAATCGTAATTTACCAGCACAACTGAACTTTCTAAATTACAAACTTTGCCTTAAAATGTGTCACATAGGAATAAGTCTCATCCCACCGGATTCTGCCATGGATTCTGGTAGACAATCAGGGTTATTCAATATAAGTTCTTATCGTTTAAAATGGTGCTAATTTTCCCCCAACCAATCAGATGTAAGCTTACAAATGTTAAATAAGATCTGATTGGTTGGGGCAAAATTAGCACCGTTTTTAACGATAAGAACTTTTATTGAATCTCCCTGAATGTCCCCAGGTTTGGTGCTGGATTTGGGAAATTAAAAAAATGTGGAGCTGGATTGGATTGGAAATGCAAAAGGTGTCAGTTTTGACACACTGAGACTGAACATTTGGGAAATTATTTCAGATCGAAATCAGATGTCAATGCTCCAATGTTTACCTACAGACAGGTACACTACTGAGAAATCCATTGCACAGAGCTGTGCGCAGGGACATACCAGTACAGTAATATACAGTAATATACAGTAATGCATTTAGACTGTGTTTATGTCTATGTAAGAAATAGGAGTATACCAGTACAGTAATATACAGTAATATACAGTAATGCATTTAGACTGTGTTTATGTCTACGTAAGAAATAGGAGTATACCAGTACAGTAATATACAGTAATATACAGTAATGCATTTAGACTGTGTTTATGTCTATGTAAGGAATAGGATTATACCAGTACAGTAATATACAGTAATATACAGTAATGCATTTAGACTGTGTTTATGTCTATGTAAGGAATAGGAGTATACCAGTACAGTAATATACAGTAATATACAGTAATGCATTTAGACTGTGTTTGTGTCTTATTAAGAAATAGGAGTATACCAGTACAGTAATATACAGTAATATACAGTAATGCATTTAGACTGTGTTTGTGTCTATGTAAGAAATAGGAGTATACTAGTACAGTAATATACAGTAATATACAGTAATGCATTTAGACTGTGTTTGTGTCTATGTAAGAAATAGGAGTATACTAGTACAGTAATATACAGTAATATACAGTAATGCATTTAGACTGTGTTAATGTCTATGTAAGAAATAGGAGTATACCAGTACAGTAATATACAGTAATATGCAGTGTGCATTTATACTGTGTTTGTGTCTATAGAATGTAATTAATACGAGTATTCAAGTACAGTAAAATACAGTAATATACAGTAATATAAACAACAGGTAAAAAGCAATAAACTATGATTTTTGTTGCAGCATTTGAAAGGTCTTTTTACTTATGTGCATCCTGCCACGGGAATGGCGGCAACTAAAGAGTTACTATGTTACATAACATACATATATAACATATCATACATAACATAGTAACTCTTTAGTTGCTGCCATTCCAGTGGATTATCCAACCATTCACTGTCTGTATAATGAGGTGTCCAAGTTGGTTTTCTCTGGCTATGGCTCTGGGGCAATAGAGAAATAATTTCCCTGCTCATCACAGGAATAAACTGTGATATTTGTTAGCATATTTTTATTTTATAATAATCTTAAATTGTAAGTGGATATATATTTAGTCATCAGATCATCTCATTATTGGGGGATGCTTATAGTAAATGTAAGTAGCAGGGCTGCATTCATTACAACCTGGTTGTATTTACACTGCATATTTTTAATACCCAACCCCTATCCTATAAATTCCCTATCTGCACTCTGCTGTTTGAGAGTGCTTGTTAGGGATTGGTGAAACTAGTAGTGCAACATTATAGGCACTTGGTTTAGTCCCAATTCTGCAGGCTATTTGGCCAAAGGAAAGCATTTCCAGGCTCTGTAGCATAAAAAAAAAACTATTAGCATCAATTATCTGTTATATCTACATGTATGTGCAGTTTACATAAAAACGCCAGAGAAACCCAGGAGCTAAAAAAATAATAATTTCTGCAGTCCAACTAAACAACCAGCCATCTACTTGAAAAGCTCTAACCTAAACATAAAGGCAAGACCTGCTAGTGTGACTGCTGATTAGAAACTGAGCTTCTCTGAACATTTCATGACGTTTTATAGTGTCTCAGAAACACACCCCTAAAATCTGATTGGTCCAGATACAATCTTAAATCAGATTGGATCTGGGAACTAATGAAAAAAATAATGAAAGTGTAAAGCAAAAGTCCACAGGATTTTTGCTCACTACTCTTTAGCAAAAAATAGTTTTGGTGTGGACATGCCCTTTAAGAAGAGGTGGGTCAAAAGGAGCAAAAAGACCTCCATAGAGCATAAAAATGGAGCAGAGCCTACTTATAAAAGAAGGTATCTTGTAATCTCATGCCATATAAATAGCATTGCCCACAAAATCTAAGAAACAAGAAATCCTTTCTTACTCCCAGGTTCCACAGAGTAAGGGGCTGAGATATGAAAAAAGTACACCTTATGTCATATGGCTAATTCACATGTTCAGAACCACTGGCTTACTAACATGCAATACAGCCTATGATATAGAGCCAATCATCTGACCTGCAGACATGACATGCTTTGCTCTTGCTAGATTTTATCAGTGCAAGATACAGATTCATGGCTCTATGGGGTAGGACTTGGGAAGCACAATGGACAAAGCAGCCAAAAAGCTTAAGGAGAGGTAGGCCAAAAGGAGCAAAAAGCCCTCCACAGAGCATAAAATAGAGCAGAGCCTTCTTATAACAGAAGGCATCTTGCAATCTCATGCTATGTGAATAGCATTGCCCACAAAATCTAAGTAACCAAAAGTAAATTCTTACTCCCAGGATCCCCAGAGTAAGGGGCAGAGATATGTCCCTTAGCTTATGCATGTGTCCATAAGCACTAGCTTATTAAAGGGCAACTATAAAAACCTCATACTATTAAACTATAATTTATCCCATCCCCCAACATGTGTTTCTCTTTCCAATCCATCCACCTGTTTTGTAGATATTAGATTTATACGTTTTAAAGATTCAGGGCCCTATTTATAAAAGATCGGTATCGTTATCGTAAAATACCGATCGTTATCGTAAAATAACGACCGGGTTTTTACCGATAACGACCGTTATTTACCGATAACGACCGGTATTTACCGATAACGGTCGTTATCGGTAAATAACGACCAGTATCGGTAAATAACGGCCGTTATCGGTAAATAACGGTCGTTATCGGTAAAAACCCGGTCGTTATTTTACGATAACGATCGGTATTTTACGATAACGATACCGATCTTTTATAAATAGGTCTCTCAGAGGGAGGAACTGTCAATCAAAGTGAATGGCATGTATAGTCACGCCCTCCTACTGCTGTGAATTACCATATCCACGGTCCTCCCTATGTAGTAAAATACCATATCCCTCTAACTATAAACAGTACAGATGCTGCCACTATGTGTAAGAGTAATCAGGACACGCGTTTACTGGCAGATCAAGGAGAACGTTCTAAGACGTCTCCACTAGTCCCACATTATAATTATTAATAAAGTCAATAAATCTTCCAGTTATTCCCTGGGAATACTGAGTGAAACTCTCAGAAACTCGGTAATCAAAGAAAAACCTTTTTCTCCCATCCCTCCCCACACACATGTAAAAGCCATAAATGAAGGTTACATGGTAACAAACCTTGTATTACACAGAGTGTGACGGACAGATAATGTAATTATCAGGGCTGCATTATTGTAATTGATTGTATTTTATTCTGTGATCATTCTAACTCAGCCTGGCTATATGTGTTTACCTGATTAACCTGTAGCTCTCTATATATTTCCAATATACAACTCCAATCATTCCCCGACTGCTCTCTGTTATTAGAGAGTGTCTTTAAGGAAAATGGCGATAGATGTAATTCAACTACACCAACAATTATTTTGTTCAAAGCCAGCAAATTTGACCAGGTTATGATTCATACTTGGCAACTAAACTCTGAAAAACTGTATACATTTTTTTTATACACTAAGCAACAAACAATGATAAATTAGATGTAGCCAAAAATAGAACCTCCACACTGCAACTACCAGGTGCCAAATCTAATGCATTTAGAAAGCTCAGTTAGGCACCAAACATCTGACAGTTGCTATGCTTACAGCACAAACAATCAGCTCTGCTACTAAAACACGACTAGGATATGCTGAAGGCCTCTGGCTGTTTTATACTGTCTCCTTGGCACACCCCCAACATATGATTGGTCAATAATACAAGAGTCAATCAGATTTAAGATTTGTTCTTGACCAATCAGATTTAAGATTTGTTCTTGACCAATCAGATTTTGGGGGTGTGTTTATGAAACACTATAAAAATTCATGAAATTCCTCAGAGAATCTCAGTTTCTAATCAGCAGTCAAACTAGCAGGTCTTGCCTTTGTATTTAGGTTTGAGATTTGCAATAAGTGTCTGGTTGTTTAGTTGAACAGAAATGAATAATCTGTAACTCCTGGATTTATTACCTACAGTGTTGTCATGTAGCCGTCTATAGACAGCACATACATGTTGATATAGCAGATAGATTTTTGCAGAGCCTGAATTTGCCTTTTTTATTTTGCCAAATAGCTTGTAAAATTGCAAGTATTTTCTGCCACACTTTTCCTTCACAGCCCATAGCTGCCTTACTGGTTCTCTCTGTACTTTGTCTCCAAGCCCCAAACTTAGTAGAGAAACAGACGAAGATGAGATACCAAATAAGGGCTTCATGCAACTCAAATAAGTGAAATTGCTTATTTATTGGATACACATCATGTTTCAGACTAACGTAGTCCTTTATCAAGTGTCACAAGTTGTGTATCCAATAAATAAGCAATTTCACTTATTTCAGCTGCGTGAAGCCCTTATTTGGTACCTCATCTTCATCTGTATTTCTACTAAAATTGTGACCAAGCCTAATACATATGTAGTTGAACTACTAGTCCCACTATTCCCTGACAAGCACTTTCAAACAGCAGAGGGACTGTTAGGGGTTGTATATTGAAATCATGCAGCAAGGCTATCGGAATCAATGCAGTGTAAATACAATCAGGTTGTAATGAACGCAGCCCTGTTACTTACATTAATTATAAGTGTTCCCCAATTATGAGATGATCTGATAACTAAATATATATCCACTAACAATGTATTGCTCTATTGCCCAGAACAGAGATGTCCAACCTGTGGCCCACCAGATGTTGGAAAACTACAACTCCCAGTATTTATTGGATTGTTCTGCAATGGAGGAATGCTGGGAGTTGTAGTTTTCCAACAACTGGAGGGCTGCTGGTTGGATATCCCTGTCCCAGAGTGAACAATTGGATAATCCACTGGAATGGCGGCAACTAAAGAGTTACTATGTTATGTTACTGAGCCTGAGCAAATCAATTACTGTATTGAATGAATGCAGCGACATTACAAACCTCAGAGTATGTGCTAATTACATATATTAATTTATAGATTAAGATGAGGCAAATTAATTTTTTCACTATAGTTGCCCTTTAACCTCTGCACACCCTTAACGAGCAAGGTACTGGGTGTTTAGTGGCTGGGTGCTCACATATCCAGACTTTGAATTTTTTATTGAATGTCTCGGTGAGCTTGACATTTGTACAGATGAAGGTATTACACACACCATTAGAAATTTCATCACCGTGTTTGTTAATGGGCCTAGTAGTGGGGATGAAGTGTAGGGGGTAAGGAGAAGTAGAGGTACGTTTGTGAGGTTGTTTGGGTTTAGGATATTAATGGATGAGAGAGCATAATAGGCAGTAGGCATCAGGGTAAGGATGGCTTGATTGTGGTGAATTATGCAGACAGATAAGACAAGATTGGTATTTTTCCACTGGAGAATCATCATTTGTATGGGGATATGATCACTTTATACGTGGATTTCTGTTAAAGGGGAACGGTGCTGCAAATATGCAGTGGTGCAAAATATCTTCCTAAGGGTTCACTGACCCCTCTGGCATCTTATTGGTCTCACTATTTGATTTAAACCCCCTTGATTTTTGGTCATTGGTTAACCGTTTCAGGTTCTGGGAGAAGCCATGTTTATTATAGGCACATCCTATGCTCATATTAGGGTCCCTCTCAACTAGTGATGTCACCTGGGAGCTGTAGCACACTCCTTTACAATCAGCTGTAGTTAGGGAATGTACACTGCTAAACTGCTGGGCTGAAATAATATTGGTGCAGCTATTTTATCTGCTCTGAGCTCCCTGTCATTTACTGTCCATTTTCAAACACTTGGGTCTCTCACTGCAAATCTTTACCTGCTGTGGGCAGCTTGGCAGTTTACAAGAGGGGGCAGGATAGGTTACTAAAACTAATACATAGTTCTTGTTGATACAGAAATCCTTTCTGATTGTCATTTGGATATCAGAACTGTTAATTGTTAGACAGGGATCCTGGGTAAGAAGGTTGGACTAAATGGAAGCATGTCTTTATTCAAACTCCAATACTATTTAACTATGTAACTATTAGACAGACATTATGGGTAGGGTATAAAGGTTGGACTAGATGGACGTATGTCTTTATACAACCTCCAATACTATGTTACTATGTAACTGTTAGACAGACATTATGGGTAGGGTATAAAGGTTGGACTAGATGGACGTATATCTTTATACAACCTCCAATACTATGTTACTATGTAACTGTTATACAGACATTATAGGTAGGGTATAAATGTTGGACTAGATGGATGTATGTCTTTATACAACCTTCAATACTTTGTAACTAAGCAACATGCTCAGATCTCTACTGAGAAACTCAATCAACCCTTGTATTTTAACTATAACGGACACAAAGTGTGCTTTGGAAATATTTATTTTTGCACAAAAGTAAACTCGCTGGATGGTAATATGTCACAGAAATTAGAAGAAAAAACCCCACAAAGCATTAGTATTTTGGATTACCGTATATACCGAGTTTTTCAGGCTGTAAAATCAGCCTGAAAACTTGAATTCGGTTTATACTCGAGTCACTACTTACTTTTCCACTCCGGTAGCCGCATGGTCATTCCCTGTACTGGCGCGCCGGCTGATGTCACTGCCCGGCGCCAAGCCCGGCGCAAATTTGTGATGTCAGCCGGCGCGCCAGTACAGGGAATGAGCACGCGGCTGCCGGAATGCTTACCGTACCTACCAAATGATCTTCAATGCTGGCACACAGGCACAAGTCCCAACAGGAAGCCCCAAGTTACTGGATGGACAAAGAGGAGAGCCCACAGGTACACACTGAACTGGGTGGGAGGGTGAGGGTGCAGATGATTGGAAACTACAACTCCCAGCTAATAAAGCATGCTGGGAGTTGTAGTTTTCAAACATCTTGAATACTAAGGAAGAAGAATGTAGTTGTCTTTTAAATGAACAGCAGAATTCTCATACAGTAATGTCTATTACTGTATGGGAAATCTGCTGTCCATTTAAAGGGCAACTAAAGCCTCAAAACAGAATCAGAGTCAACCACTTTTATTAGTTTTTTTAGGTGAAATTTGGTACTCGGGTCGGTTTATACTCAAGTATATACGGTAATTTATAATTTTTTTAAGGTTATGAAAGTCCGATGAGATCTTTAGTGATTAGAATAGACAATTTTGTTGGTGCCACACAATGTGCAATGTGAAGCTACAGTAATGTAGAAATTTGCAGCATTGCAAGGCTTTGCAAACCCGGGGGGAGACCAGGTACTAACAGGGTCCAGTTAACTGGAGGATAGAAATTGGGAAGATAAGGTAAAGTAGGAAGGTAGGTTTGTAATGGTCACTAGGGGAATTAGAGGACCAAAAAGTAGGGCAGCCTTTTCTGCCAAACCTAAATACTGAACAGTGTGTAGCCTTGTGTAGACATGTGGTGGACTGTGTAAACAGATTATTGGGTGGAGCTGGGAGTGACCCAGTGGTCTTCATTCACATTGGTGCCAAGGACATAGTTGAAAGAAGAGTACAAGCCCTTGAAAATGAATTCTAATATTAAAAAGTGGTGAAATGGATAGTTTCTTCGGAAATACCAGCACTGCCACATACTACACTTCTGAGCTTTTGATAGAAGATACTTTACAGATAGCGTTACACCCAAAAAAGTGAAGGAGAAAGAGAATTTGTTTTTTTTTGATGATGGGTTGAGGAGGGAGTGATTCTTGGGTGTTTACCAAAAAGGGCACCCACACTTGTAATCAAGGGTATATATGGCCTCAGTTTTAACTCCTCTCACTTAAGATAATCCTTCGGAGCCTTGCTCTTGCTTCTCACTACTATCAGGCCTGTCAGTAGACCAAGATATGATATGATTTATCCGTCACTTACATAAAAATTCGATGAAACTGACGGGTTTTGTTCTGTTTTCAGGTTTTCACATCTTGGGAAAATCCCGAAGATCCGAAAACGGAACTCGGGATTTCGGAGCACATTTTGGATTTTCAACGAATGTTCAATCTATTTCCGAGAATCATCGAAAATAGCCTTGAACGTTCGATAATACTCGAAAATACGATCAGAAACTATTTTCGACTATTATCGAATGTTCAAGGCTATTTTAGAAAGTTCTCGAAAATAGATTGAACATTCAATAAAAATCGAAAATGAGCTCCAAAGTCCCGAAATCCTAAAGATCCATTCCAGTTTTGGACGGAACATTTGGATTTTGGAACCCAGGGGTTCCGTGTTGGATCTGGATACCATCTCCACTTTGTACCTAAGAGATCATTTTTACAGTTCACTTCAGTTTGTTTAGCCAGTAACAAGTCCATTTTCTTACTTTTACAGACAGCGAAAACTGCATTAGATGCCAAGAAATGGAATGGCCCAATTCAAACAGAAACCAATGTATCGCAAAAAGAGAAGAATTTCTCTCTTACACTAATGATGTGATTTCCATATTTTTTTTCTCTTGCTCTTCTCTTTTCTTCCTTATTACTCTACTGACCCTGTGTGTTTTTGTTGCACATCAAGAGACTCCCATTGTAAGAGCCAACAACAAAAGTCTCAGCTTCCTTCTCCTTGTCTCCATCAAGTTGAGTTTCCTCACCGTGTTCCTGTTCCTCGGTCGTTTGCTGTACCAGTATCATACAATTCCCAGTTTGCTGTACCAGTATCTTCAAATACCCAGCTAATGTGTGATTTTAACGCCAGCTAAAAGTAGCGCAAATGTGATATTACATCGCAAGCACCGGATGTGGGGGTGTCTTTTGCGTAAGCCACGCTAATTTGGAGTTAAAGTTGCACTATCCGGACTTTAACTCCATATTATTGACCAGCAGCTCTGGGTAATTGAGCCGCATAGTGTAAATATTAATGGTCAGTGGAAAGTAATCTTTTTATTGGGACCAGTGATGAGAAGATAAAGGTGATGAAGAAAATAATAATCATTTTAAACATATTATTTTGCACAAAATAGGTTGTAATAATAAACTGTGCAACCTCCATATTATCTGGATGATTGTTAATAGCACAGCAATCTTTATGAATATGTCCACATGTTATATGACCTTTCCAGGATGATCACTGTTGATCGTTAATTGATTTAGTGGGTGTGTGCTAACCAAACCAACAGGGAGATTCAATAAAAGTTCTTATCGTTAAAAATGGTGCTAATTTTGCCCCAACCAATCAGATGTTAGCTTTCAAATGTTAAATAAGATCTGATTGGTTTTGGCAAAACCATTTTAAACGATAAGAACTTTTATTGAATCTCCCTGACAGTTCTTGTTGTTTAAGAGTTTGGGTTTGTGGTAACTTTATACGTTTGGTTCCATGGACGGTGAAAGACGAACGTTTATGTTTGTGGTTTTTTTTTCACAACAGCTACATCACTATTTAAAAAAGGTTCAACTTAAAACCTCAATTAATGAAACTATCACGTTTGAGGAAAATGGTGAACTGGTAACTCTGTACCGGGTCCAATACTGCACCTTTGAGTCTTACAGAGAATTCATTGTGAGGAACTTTGGAATATTTACACCCTGGGATCCAGCAGATGAGAGATTAGTGATGTTAACATCGAACATAGTATGGAAGACTGGTAACCACGAGGTTAGAATTTCTCCTAACGTTCCAAGATGTGTGTTTTTCCTATAATGTATCGTTCCAGGTATCAGGACCACAGAACTTTACAACACTGAGCTATAAGGAAAGAAAACTGATTTCTTACCATTTCTGAAACCCAGCAAATAGGTAAAACATAGCAAGGCATAGATAGAGTTGTGAGACTGGTACAGGAATGGCAGTAGGAGCAGAGGGGAGGAGCAATCAAACAGTAGACATACCGAGCATATTAATAAGTGTGCACCCTCCTTAACAGGAGACCAATAATTCAAAAACAAAATAGTAAAGGAACTCTTATATGAAACAATTTACTTCATTTAATGTAATTCATGCTGAAAATACACACAACTTTGTCGTACTCTCCTTCAGCAAATGCAATTAATTCACAACAAATGTGATGTCACTCAAGCTTCGGGAAGCAGGAGAATTGGAGATTTTTTGCACTCACAGGGCCTCATTTACCCAGAGTCACAAATTGTTCCAGGCAAATATGGCTTTGGCATTTAATACTGGATTTGCACCTTGTGGTAAATCCCAAAAGGAATTTTACCCCAGCGCCCAGGAATTTAACCCCACTTTAAGACCAGCCATTTCTGGCCAACCAACCGACCGGTAAACGACACTATCACTTAGTTGGCCAAAAATATTGTATAGTGTGTACCCCATCGTTATATGACCAAAGTATTGAGACATGGAACTTCCATGACTAAGAATTTAACTGAAGTGGAAAATTTTGTCCATGACTTTGGAAATATAACAATCAATCACACCATTAGTGTTTGGTTTTAAAAAAAATTTTAGTATAATTTGGGTGGGTTGTGTTTAATTATGACAAATAAAGGTACAAACATTTTTGATTCTTATGATAACTAAGGATTATTCATTCATTGAGACGCGTTAATCGATTTACTTCATGTGGCCGATATGCATGGGCAAAAATTTAGTGATTTTACCCCAATATGTGTGCAGTGCTATAGGGATATTTATGACATCTCTGCTTATGGAGATTGTCTGGTGTGAGTGAGAGGTTTAGTCAAAGTCCCCCTGCACTACTTATATATGAAAGTAAGACACACAAGGGGTTACTATAATATTGGTGCTGTCCTTCTAATTTACACTATGTGTTTACAACTAGAGCATTAGTCTACTTACCCTCCAGAGCTAACACAATGAAACAGGCATATTTAGAAACTTTTGCTAGTTACAGAAATAGAAGGCAGTGAATAGTGGAGTCAGGGTACGTTACCATAAGGTGCACATGATCACAATGTTCTTTGAAGATTAAATGGGCTACGAAATGGAAGCCTTCTTAGTTACAGAATGTATCTCTTACCGTACATGTATCTAAATACAACTTACTAAAGAAGCAAACTGGTTGCTGTTTAGGGTTTAAAGTCCCAAAAATGTTGTGGCGCACATTATAAAGTTATAAAATATGTTTTGGGATTGGTTAACTATAATTAAAGAAAGTATTGGTTTAAAAAAAGTATTCAAAATGTTTTATAATGTAACAAAAACAGTTTTTTTTTAACCTTTCTTGCCACACTTCTTTTATTAATCTTCTATAAATTTAGATCAGTTTTGTAAAACAGATAAAATCCCATTTTGCTTTGAAATTTCAAAGCTTATACTCCTGGCCATGCCCTCTGTTCCTCACAAGGAAATCTTCTCCACACATAACACTGCCTCCTGCCACCTTAAACCATTTTCTCTTGCTGCTCCCTACCTTTGGAACTCGCTTCGCCAGGTGACATCCATTAATACTTGAGCACCAGGACAACAAATGATTGTTAGCCATCTCCCCACGTGTATCTATATGTTGTCCTACCCAATTAGATTGTAAGCTCTTCAAGGCAGGGATCTCATTCCTAATGTGTCAAGGCTTGTTGCACTTATATCAATTTATACATAACTTATATAAATGTATTAACCTATGTATGAAATTGTATTTAATTTTTATTTACAGTGTCTGTATAATTTCTTCCACTTACCCCCTATATACTCTGTATTTTATAATGTACAGCGCTGTGTACCCAAGTGGCGCTATATAAATAAACATATACGTACATACTGTATAATCTGTATTGTTATAATGTACAGCGCTGTGT
>CM033469.1:412810390-412925417 GCA_019447015.1 Hymenochirus boettgeri
GAGGTTACTAGTGGGTGTGGCCAACTGTAACAAGTTCCTGCAGTATCGTAGGACTGAGCATGTGTAAAGAACATAATGGTCAGTGACCACACTGTGTGATCGCACTTAACTCGTAGTTTGTATAATCTGTATTTTATAACGTAAAGTGCCGAGTACCCAAGTGGCGCTATATAAATAAACATATACATACATACTGTATAATCTGTATTGTTATAATGTACAGCGCTGTGTACCCAAGTGGCGTTATATAAATGCAAGCAGACCTAGATAGATTATCAAAATGGACAGCAGAATGGCAGATGAGATTCAATGTTGATAAATGTAACAATCCCTGTGCCACCTACACCATAAATAACGCTGTGTTAAGTGAATCTGTAATGGAACAAGATTTGGGGGTTCTGGTAGATAACTTAGCTTTAGCAAACAATGCCAGGTAGCAACGGCTAGAACTAGCAAGATATTGTCTTGTATAAAGAGGGGAATAGATTCAAGAGAGAAAAATATTATTCTCCCTCTTTACAAGGCACTGGTAAGGCCTCATTTGGAATATGTGGTGCAGTTTTGGAATCCCATATACAAAAGGGACATCTTGGAAATTGAGGCAGTTCAGAGAAGGGCAACTAAATGAATAAGGGGAATGGAGGGGCTTAAGTATGCAGGCAGATTAGATAAGTTAGGGCTGTTTACATTTAAGAAGCAACGTTTGTGTGGGGATATGATCACTTTATACAAATATATTAATGGGCCAAACAATAAACTCTCTGGTGAATTGTTCACTTATTGGTCATATCAGAGGACATGTGGACATCCTTTAAGAAAAGAAGTTTCATCTTCAGGTTAGGAAAGGTTTCTTTACAGTGAGAACTGCCTTCCAGCAGATGTGGTAATGGCAAGTTCATTGAATAGCTTTAAAAGTGGGCTAGATACGTTTCTAAAACTAAAAAATATTGAGAATTACTGGTATTAATAAATATACTGTAGATCTGGTTGGAACGGGGATACTATATAATATTGAGAATTACTGGTATTAATACATATACTGTAGTTCTGGTTGGTACAGGGATACTCTATAATATTGAGAATTACTGGTGTTAATACATTTACTGTAGTTCTGGTTGGTACAGGCATACTATTTAATATTAAGAATTACTGGTACTAATACATATACTGTAGTTCTGGTTGGTACAGGGATACTATATAATATTGAGAATGACTGGTATTAATACATATACTGTAGTTCTGGTTGGTACGGGGATACTATATAATATTAAGAATTACTGGTATTAATACATATACTGTAGTTCTGGTTGGTACAGGTCAAGTGCTGGACTTTTAGGCTGTATCTTTCTACCAAAATGTTACATAATTTTAATTAAACCTGAATTGAATACAAAAGAGCGTTTACTTGGCAACAAAACCTTGCAGTCTACCAAATACCATAACTAAGTTGTCATAGAAATTGTTGGCTTCAAGAATATAAATGTAAATGAAGAAATAAAAGAAAAATAAACCTTAAAGAACTTGTCATTGTGTATCATTCTCTAGAAAGACTCCTGTTCAACGCTCTATATTGACATACTTCATCTAACCGCTCTAAGTGTAAGATCGTTTCTTGAATTATAATGGGGGATTGTACAGTTGGCCCAGCTTGACCCATAGCTTGTATTTTTTGTGTGTGCCTATTTTAAAAAAAGTGTAAGAAATGGAAATTTAGACTATACCTCACCTGTGCATATCTATAGTGTGTGTAAAGGGCAGCTTTAGGGGTGGGGAAAAAAGCAATGGGGCTCTCCTTAACTCTATGTAAGGTTCCCATGTTTAGTTTTGGGAATCATTCTACTCTCAGAAAATAAAAATTAGAGTATTTTATCCACAGTTTACTTACTCTACTTACATGAAATCTTAAAAGGAACATACAGTACTCCGAAATTCACATGCACACATTCCACAATCTCTAACTCTGAGGCTATAACGCACTCTATAGTTTTATAATGTACTATTACACCACCCCTGTCCCAATTTATACAAAGGGCCTGTCCTGGTGTCCCTGAACTTCTAGCTTGCATTATGTCATTATAAGTCAAAGGGACACTGGTGGATAACAGTCAATGGGACACTAAAGGATAAAAGAATCTGATTGTATCCAATCAAAATTGGTTACAATCAAATTCTTTCAGAAAGAATCTGAATGGTATGCATCTGAAAGAATCTGATTGATATACTAACCAATCAGATCCTTTCTGAAAGAATTTGATTGTAACCAACTCTGATTGGAAACAAAATCTGATTGGTTAGTATACCAATCAACTCGTTTTTGAAAGAATCTAATTGTATCCAGTCAGAATTGGTTACAATCAGATTCTTTCAGAAAGGATCTGATTATCTGTTCCCAGACTATTTCCCAGGTCCCAGAGCCATTTACAGTAAGTTACTGTATCATTTTTACAAAATTTTCAAAAATTCCTTGAGTTCTTGAATTTTCAAATGCGGCTTGAAGAAATCTGCAAAGCAGAATTTTCGAAAAATCTGCTAGATCCACAGAAATCTGCCATGGAACCTGGTTCGAGTCCACCATCCGGTTCATCTCTATTTCCAACTAGGCACGTGAGGCCCAGGCCTACAGGTGGAGGAAAAAATAGAGGTGTGAGTTGCAGCTATTTTTCTCTCTAAGCCCTACTTTTCCGATGCGCACTCTTTAACAAGTGCAAATCTGATTCTCTTGTATGTGCGCACACCGCATCTAGTGCACTGTCTCTCTCGTGTATGGTTTCCTGCCTCACAGGAGGCAGGAAACCATGCGAGAGGAAGACAATGTGTGTGCTGTTTTGCGCACAAACAGGAAAATTTAACTTGTTAAATGGTGCGCACCAGTAGAGAAGGGCTAGCCTGTCCTGTCCTTGCATGCCATCACATCTTCTTCTCGTTTCCTGGGTCATAGATTTCAGGTATGTACTCACTGTGGGCAAACTTGTATTTACCGGTCACTATGGGCAAACTTGTATTTACCGGTCACTGTGGGCAAACTTGTATTTACCGGTCACTGTGGGCAAACTTGTATTTACCGGTCACTGTGGGCAAACTTGTATTTACCGGTCACTGTGGGCAAACTTGTATTTACCGGTCACTGTGGGCAAACTTGTATTTACCGGTCACTGTGGGCAAACTTATATTTACTGGTCACTGTGGGCAAACCTGTATTTACCAGTCACTGTGGGCAAACTTGTATTTACCAGTCACTGTGGGCAAACTTGTATTTACCAGTCACTGTGGGCAAACTTATATGTACCAGTCACTGTGGGCAAACTTGTATTTACCAGCCACTGTGGGCAAACTTATACTGTATGTTCTGGTCACTGTGGGAAAACTTATATGTACCAGTCACTGTGGGCAAACTTGTATTTACCAGTCACTGTTGGCAAACTTATATGAACCAGTCACTGTGGGCAAACTTTTATTTACCAGTCAGTGTGGGCAAACTTATATGTACCAGTCACTGTGGGCAAACTCGTATATACCAGTTACTGGGGGCAAACTTGTATGTACCAGTCACTGGGGGCATTAATATATTTACCTTATATATATTTATATATTTAATAAATAGTTAAAGGGGAAGTTTAGCACAAATACATGTTTTCAAGAAAAAGGAAGTATTTTTTTCTGCAGTGGGTGTGGTATTTTGCTGGTAAATGGTGTGGTTAGTAGTGGGTGTGGTTAGTAGTGGGTGGGACTTAAGGTGGCAAATGATCTGTGCCTACAGGCTCCTGACACTGCCACATTCACACTACACCCAAAAAAAGCATTAAAAAAGCAATAAATTGCATTGTGAGCTAAAGCATTTTAGCAATGCGTTTTTGAGCTTTGCGTCGTTTTTCTCCGCATTTCTCCTTGTTGCATTTTTATTTCCTTTTTGACACATTTTTTAGATTAAAGGAAAAGTCCTTAAATTGTGACGTCACATCCTGTGGGCGTTTCAGGAGCTTTTGGAGAGAGAAGCAGATTTTAGTAGAGGAGAGAGATTTTGATGCTCGTTGTTACATTTTGTCATTATTTAGTAGAATTTCTACAGCAATGCTTTCTGAAGCTTGTCTAGATTTGCTACTAATTGCAGCATTGATGTGGAGACGCTGTCAGAACTGCCGGTATTGGGTCCATCCATTACTGGAACAGGGACAGGAGAAAGGACAATTTTTGGATGCTCTATAGTGAGCTTAGACAACATCCAGACAAGTTCTTTTCATATACAAGGATGTCCATAGAAAAGTAAGGTACCAAGTATGTCACATATTGTTTTTCTTACATGCTTATTTCATGTGTGTATTAATTACATTTTTGATCATTTTTTAATCATACTTGATTAATAAGCGGCACAAGGTCCAGGCTAGAGATGGCCGAAACTACATCGTTTCGTTCCGTTTTCGGATTCCCAGATCTCTGGAAAATCCCGAAGATCCGAAAGTCTAAAAATTTGTTTCGTTTTTAGAATTTACGGAGCTATTTTTAATAATTATCGAAAATAACCTTGAACATTCGATCCTTGGAAATTCGATTGGAAACTCGAAAGTGGTCTCCGATCGTATTTTCGAAGATTTTCGAACGTTCAAGGCTAATTATGAAGATTATCGAAAATAGTTCTGCACATTCAAAAATCTTCAAAAATTTATTCCAAAATCCGGCGATTTGTTCAAATTTGGACGGATCATTCAAATTCCGTGTCGGATCTGGGTCCGTGTCTGACCCGGATCCCATCTATAATGATGGTATCTATTTGGTTACTTATGTTTATTAACACCCTTTCTTTTTTGGCCTGCTTTTAGCTTTAGACTGGTGACTCATCCGGAGACACTGAATGCTGTGTGCTAGTGTTTGATGCACAATATGGTGTTTGGTTGAGGATATCTGGTTTGCCTTGGGATGGGCCCTGGGGACGATGTTAGCAAAGGACCCAATTCGGTTGGTGAAGACACCAGATCCTCCTCGACCAAATCAATGTTGTCGTTAGTGCTGTAAAAGAGATAACACTTGTAAATAATTTGAACAACATAATAAATAATTTGCAAACAAAACCATATAGCTACTCACTCTCTTGGAAGCATTGCACGGTGAAGGAACTCAATATATTGGCATACTTGTAGGGTCTTCTTGGGCTCGTCCCAGAGCTATCCTTTTCTTCTGTCCGTATTTCTTTGATCACATTGTCTCGTACTGACCTCCGTTGTTTTATGACCTTTTGCACTGTAAAAACAGGTAATATTTTTAACCACCATTTTTTGTATTCTTTTCAGATTTCCAGTGGACACAGTTTTGCTGCACCACATTATGAATTCCGTCCAGGGAAGTTGACCATCTAAAAATGGTGTTGACCACCTGCAAGCTGTTCTGAAAGGAGCTGAGGCCTACCTACATGCTGCTTCCTTGTCGGCAAAGATGGAAGGAAATCAGCCATATGTTTTGGACCCGGCCCAACTTCCTCAACTGCATTGGAGCTGTCAACTAGAAACATGTCCGCCTTAAAATTCCACCTTGCTGTGGCACTAAATATTGTAATTCTAAACAAGTCTATTTCTATTGTGTTCTTGGCTGTAATCGATGCAGATTATAAGTTTATGTATATTGATGTTGGGGCAAATGACAGTTCAAATGACACAGGTATATTCCAAAGCAGCAAATTTGGAAAGAGACTTTGAACAAAATGGACATCCCTCCCCCCAAACCATGGCCTGGCACTGATGATCCATGCTACCCCCATGTATTTGCTGGTGATGAGGCCTTTTCTGAGCATGTTAAGTGGCTTTTTCACAAAGGTCCCTCCCCGTGCCAAAAGAATTTTCAACTACAGACTGAGCAGGGCAAGGAGAATAGTTGAGCGTGCTTTTGGCATTGTTGCTAGGGGCGTATCTACCAGGGGTGCAGGGGATGCGACCGCACCAGGGCCCTTGCTCAAGAAGGGGCCCCATTTTGTGCTAAGGTTCCAAAACTACCAGTCTGTGTGCCAACTATTTTACCAGTGGCCTGTGTACAAAGCATTTTTACCATTGTCTGTGTGCCAAGCATTTAACCAGTGCCTGGCTGTGTGCCGTGCCAGTTTCCCAACCACTTTATCAGTGTCTGCATGCCAAGCATTTGGCATGCTTGGCATGAGGTAGCGGAGGTTCCGCAAAACGCGTCAGACCACCTGTTCTTTCCCTCTATCTCCCCCTTCGTGTACCCAGTGATAATCGTGTGAATATACTTTTAACAATGTTCTAATAAAGACAAGTTTTATCAAGACCAAGACAGCTTGACTCCACGTCTATTTCTCCTTTGATATCATGCCAAGCATTTAACCAGTCTTTGTGCCAACTATTTTACCAAAGGTTATATATAAAGCATTTTAACAATGATTATTTGGTTTGCAGTACCGATTTGTGCTTGCTGTGGTGTTGGGGGGCCCATGCCCAAATTTTGCATCATGGCCCATTAGTCTGTAGCTACGCCACTGATTGTTGGAAACAAATGGAGGATACTACTTGGGGCTATGCTGATGAGCCCAGAAAATGTAGTCCTGGTGGTAAAGGCAGTATGCTTGCTGCATACATATGGGCGTGAAAATGAGGTTAGAACTTATGTGGATTATGTGGACAGTCTACCCAGTATGCAGGGCACCATTAGGAGAGCAATTTGTAACGGTTTAAGTTTGCGGGAGGAGCTTTCCCAATATTTTTGTGCAGAGGGTTCTGTTACGTGGCAAGACTCCAGCATTTAAATATGATGTACGTCTGTTCTATATCTGTACTTTATATTGTTTTTTAATGTTTGGATTCGCTGTTTATAAATTTGTGTTTCTGTTATAATACCCTATATAAAAAAATTGAAGGGAATAATTGTCTATTTGTATTTGATACCTAGTGATGCTTCAGCTAATCAGACGCCCAGTTTTATAAACACACAAAATGAAATAGGTTCAAATAATCACAACTTGCATCTGCAAGGACAGAGGAAGTGACATGAACAGGATATTTTTAGGGTAAAAACGCACAAAAACCCGATAAACATACGATTTATCGCATTTCGTACGTTACGTCACAAGCGATTTTTATATTGCACTAAACTGCTGCAAGCAGGGCATTAAAATAAAGCAACACACAAAATCGCAGAGGTGTGAGTGTTATTAAAAGAGAACTATTGTGTGTATAAAGATTTTTTGAAAAATGGTAAAATGAAAAGTACATGGGACAGGGATATAAGCCTGGTAATCCCTACCTCCCAATATTGTTTCTGTGAGGAGCACCAGCCCAAAGAAAACTGATTCTGCCAGTCTTCCTCCTGGCCTCAGCACTATCTTTAATAAAGGAATAATCCAGGACTAACCTGGCAAATGAAACCTGTTAGTGTTGTAGCTCCTCAACAAAACAATATTGGGAGGTAGGAATAATCAATCCGACCTCCCTGCCCCAGGTACTTTCCAGTTTTAAATAGTTAATTTAAAGAGTATAGATATAAACAAGTTAATTTAAAAAGTATCTATAGTGGGAAACTGAACTTTTTTTTCTTTCCTTCCATGTGTTCTATAATTCCCCACAACCCCCAGAGTGTCTTCACTTTTTTCAGATTCCCTCTCTGTCCTGAGATACTCCTACTTGGACTGTCAATCAAATCCCTGTGACCTGATCCCCCCTCCCTGCTCTGTAATAAACATAGAGATAACAGCATTAGCAGGGGGAGAGAGGTAGCTTTCATGGTAGATATAAGGCTGCACATGAACCCCCTTCTTAATAGCTTTCACTGATTGATGATGGGTCACAAAGAGAGAGATCGTAAACTGTACTGTTCTCCTTTTTCTTCTGTGTCTCCAGGACAGCTTGCTTTCTATTGGCCACTGTGCGTGGGTGTGTTTTTCAGGATGTTGAACTTTTAACTCCTACTGCACATGATAAGCTTGTCGGTTAGCCGGAGTTGAGACATGGAGGAGGTAACAGAGGGGAGGGGGAAGGGGGGAGTGCTGCACACAGATCTGACACCATGGAAAAACAGAGTCACTGACATAGATAGGATTAAGGCAGCACAGAGTACATGAATTTAACTTTGCAAAGGGGCAATGTGTTTTTTTCACTATAGATGCCCTTTAAAGATTTCTATAAGAAATCTTTGTTTTTGCTTTTCCCCCAACGCATGCAGTAACGTAAACGGCACAAAACGCGATAAAACGCCGGTAGTGTGAACTAACACAGAAAAGACCCAACAGATCGAAATGTTCTCCCCACTCTGGACCTGACAGAAAGGAATTAATAAAAGTTATACTCACTGTAATAACAGCTACAAGTAACAATGGATTATACAAACCTCAGGGAATCCTAGTAACAATGAAGGGTTGTAACATTCACATTTAAAAACTACAAGTTCAAAACCGCAATATCTGGTAAGCAGACATATATAGCGCTATACATACAGTATGCTCTATTCAATTCTCTCTAAAAGCGGAACAATGAGAAACAAATAGTGAGCAATTAAAGAATAAAGGCAAAATATTTCCTTTTGAGACGGTTTTGCTTTAGACCTTCCAGTCTATCCTGAGCACCCATGTAGCACACAATTTTCCAGAACTTGTCCCCTGGCTGGCTCGCCATCTGTTAGGACAGAAATGCCAAGTCACCCCTGCAGGTAAGTTACCCAATATAAATCTAGGGACAAAGTCCATTTCAAATGCTTTAACAGAGAAGGAAATTTATTGAAATCGCTTACCACAGAATAAATATAGACATTATTCTCATTATTTTATTATCATTATGTTATACAACACATACTATTGTTTACATGTAAAATACATTAATAATCCCATTTTTAATTGGTTGTTTATACTAAGTTTAAATGTCCTATTACTCACCAATCACTGTCCTGAGACCCTCCTCCACATCTAGCAGATATAAAACCCCCTTGCAATGAAACCTCTAAATTCAACATACCGGTAACCCCTCACCCCAACTTAGTTTCTCAATGAGGTGGCATAAAGAAATAGAATTGCATATATTTGGCCTACACAGCAATCTTTAAAGTAGAACTAAACTTAATTTTTAAAAGCTTTTCTCGCCAAAACACCTAGGGGCATATTTATAAAAGAGCGAAAAGTAGCGAAATGTTTTCGCATTCGCCTTTCGCATGGGTTTTCGCCAAAAAGACAGTTAACGCTATTTATAAAGGTAGCGTTAACGAATGGCGAAACCGTTTCCGCGAGCTACCGTTATGCGAAAAGGCATAACGCGATTTATAAAAGAGCGAAAGGTGGTTTTTGCGTTAAAAAGAGCGAAAGATTAGCGCGACCCTGAAGGTGGTGAAAAGTCATTGTTTGAGCGAAAAGGCATTCTAATGGGTAATATGCCTTGAAAAAGCGAACGCGCATTAGAAGGGCGATCGCGCACTAGAGTGTAATATGCCTTGGAAAAGCGACATTAGAAAGGCGATCGCGCATTAGAATGTAATATGCCTTGGAAAAGCGAACGCGCATTAGAAAGGCGAACGCACAATAGAAAGGCGAACGCACATTAGAAAGGCGAACACACATTATAATGGAATATGCCTTGGAAAGGCGAACGTGCATTAGAAAGGCGAACGCGCATTAGAAAGGTGGCCGCGCATTATAATGGAATATGCCTTGGAAAAGCGAACGCGCATTAGAAAGGCGAATGTGCAGTGCAAAAGAAAATTGTATTCCAATTGAGAAATTCTATGAAGATTGACTAAATAAGACATGGCTGACTTCTTGGTAAATGTGAGGTGGCCATTTTGAACTTGACATCATTTTCTAGTGGGCTTTTCTGGTTTCGAATGGTTTTCACAATGCAGTCTTCTTAGATGCGTTAAGTTTTCGCTGCGATACTTTTCGCTCTTTATCGCGCCCGTTCGCCTTTTTCAGCCGCGAAGTGTGTTTTTTTCGCTTTTTTATAAATAAGGTGAAACGAAGCCCCAAATGGCGCTATTTTCGCTGCGATGTGCTGCGCTAATTATTTAGCGAAAAAGACAATCCTTTATAAATATGCCCCCTAGACATTGAAAGATTCTTCTCTAGTAAGTTGCATTTAGAATCCTAGGGCACATCCAATTAATTTGCTTACATTTTACTTTTTGCTTTACCATTGTATTGCGACTTAAAAGCCTGCCCTTCTTTCTGGATAAATTAAAGCAATTAGTTCATTAACGTGGCCAAATTATTTTAAATCTGCTCTCAGCCAGAGCTATTATACTTACATGCTCCTCGCTCCACCGCCTCCGGGTTCCTCACTCGGTCTCCACTGTGGCTGCTCTGTTCTTTTTATGTTCTTGAGCAGCGGCAGTGGAGACTGCTCCGGGAATGGCTGTCAGTGATTGGCCCTGACGTCATTACCCGCAAGTGCAGAGCCATGGCGGTGGATCGAGGAGGAGCTGCAGGGGGAGGATAATGAAGTGAACCTGATCTTAGCACAGCTCTGTGTAATGTATTTCTCAATAGTGTATCTATTTAAAGGGGAATGTTGGAGGGTAGGTACCTATAGAAATAACATAGTACAGAGCTGCAGGGGGAGGATAATGAAGTGAACCTGATCTTAGCACAGCTCTTTTTGTGAATGCATTTCTCTATACTGTACCTATGCGAAGATTTATGTTGGAGGATATGCATCTGCTTGCAATTTGATTTGAATCTGACTATATCTCCTGAAACTTTCAGTGTGTCAGAAAACTGACATGTTTTGTGTTTTTGTACAGGTAGTAACTGGCACATAAATATGAAACCTTCATAGAAGATCAATCCAGTGGCAAGCGCAGGATTTTCAAAGGGGATTTCTAAATGGGTTACCACTGAACAAGCTTTGGTAAACACTGTCGATCACCTGTTTGTCTAGATCAAATTAATGGGCAATTTGACATGCCGGTAAATCATCACCGATCGTGTGGTGCATAGGCAACATTAACCGTGGCTGACCACTCAATAGCAGCAAATAGTCGGGACAGAAAATTTGTCTGTGTGTCCCCAGCCTAACGTTCTCTTTTACTGAGAAATCCACATTTACACTACATTATCGTTAGTGTCTTTTAAAGTCAGAGCCGTGACACTGATGGCAGATCTGACAGAGATTGAGGAATTGGTATCGGGACGTATCAGGCAAGCCGGAAAATTTCTATTACCAGTTCCATTTACTTCAGTAGAAGGAGACAATAACATCAGACCATGTATGGGCACATTGAATGATCATTCTGTATAAAGAATATATGGAACAATCACTCCTGTGTTCCTGTTATGTACATCTATCCCGATCTCCCCCTGCAGGGTTAATGTTGATACAGATCTCTATGCTGCTGTCAATCACAAGGAATACTGGATACGTTTTTGAAACATACAAATGCTGATTCTCACTCACAGCTCAATTAACAATGTAACAATCTATATAACAGTCTATGTAACAATCTATGTAATAATATAACAGTCTATATAACAGTCTATATAACAGTCTATATAACAGTCTATATAACAGTCTATGTAACAATCTATGTAATAATATAAGTCTATATAACAGTCTATGTAACAATCTATGTAATAATATAACAGTCTATATAACAGTCTATGTAACAGTCTATGTAACAATCTATGTAATAATATAACAGTCTATATAACAGTAACAGTCTATGTAACAATCTATGTAATAATATAACAGTCTATGTAACAGTCTATGTGAGAGTCTAAGTAACAATCTATGTAATAATATAACAGTCTATGTAACAGTCTATGTAACAGTCTATGTGAGAGTCTATGTAACAATCTATGTAATAATATAACAGTCTATGTAACAGTCTATGTGACAATCTATGTAATAATATAACAGTCTATGTAACAGTCTATGTGAGAGTCTATGTAACAATCTATGTAATAATATAACAGTCTATGTAACATTCTATGTAAACCAGGAGAAGTAGAACAGCAGACTGCACTGAGCAGGCAGAAAGGGGGGATTCTGGGCACCAGTAACCCCCCTAAACATGCCCCTGCAATCCATCTCCATATTTTTTGTAATATCCCCTAACTACCTGACTGGTTACTAACTGAGAATGCAGTTTCCAAGAATGCAGTGAGGCTCCTTACTTGATGAGGAACTAAGACTGGAAAAACTCCATAAAACCTCCCGTTCAGAAATGACGGGAAAAAAGTGAAAAGACAATTTAGAAGGTAAAAGAAAGATAAAGGGGGAAAAGGGGTGTGCAATTATGTACGCTGGAGAAAAGGCGCTTGCGTGGGGATATGATTACTGTGTATAAATACATTAACGGGCCATACAATAAACTATCTGGGGCATTGTTCACTAATAGAACATGTCAGAGGACACGTGGACATCCCTTAAGACCTGAAGAAAAGAAGTTTAGTCTTATAAGTTGGGAAAGGGTTTTTCACTGTGAGAACAGTAAAGCTATGGAACTGTCTTCCAGTGGACGTTGTTATGGCAGGTTCATTGGTCAGTTTAATAAAAAGCTGGATGGGTTTCTACAAACAAGGAATGTTACAAGTTACTGGTATTGATACATAAAGTAGAGTTGGGAAAGGGTTTGTCACTGTGAGAATGGTAAAGCTATGGAACTGTCTTCCAGTGGACGTTGTTATGGCAGGTTCATTGGTCAGTTTAATAAAAAGCTGGATGAGTTTCTATAAACAAGGAATGTTACAAGTTACTGGTATTGATACATAAAGTAGAGTTGGGAAAGGGTTTTTCACTGTGAGAACGGTAAAGCTATGGAACTGTCTTCCAGTGGACGTTGTTATGGCAGGTTCATTGGTCAGTTTAATAAAAAGCTGGATGAGTTTCTGCAAACAAGGAATGTTGCAAGTTACTGGTATTGATTCATAAAGTAGAGTTGGGAAAGGGTTTGTCACTGTGAGAACGGTAAAGCTATGGAACTGTCTTCCAGTGGACGTTGTTATTGCAGGTTCATTGGTCAGTTTAATAAAAAGCTGGATGAGTTTCTACAAACAAGGAATGTTACAAAGTTACTGGGATTGATACATAAAGTAGAGTTGGGAAAGGGTTGTCACTGTGAGAACGGTAAAGCTATGGAACTGTCTTCCAGTGGACGTGTTATGGCAGGTTCATTGGTCAGTTTAATAAAAAGCTGGATGTGTTTCTACAAACAAGGAATGTTACAAGTTTCTGGTATTGATACATAAAGTAGAGTTGGGAAAGGGTTTGTCACTGTGAGAACGGTAAAGCTATGGAACTGTCTTCCAGTGGACGTTGTTATGGCAGGTTCATTGGTCAGTTTATTAAAAAGCTGGATGAGTTTCTACAAACAAGGAATGTTACAGGTTACTGGGATTGATACATAAAGTAGAGTTGGGAAAGGGTTTGTCACTGTGAGAACGGTAAAGCTATGGAACTGTCTTCCAGTGTACGTTGTTATGGCAGGTTCATTGGTCAGTTTAATAAAAAGCTGGATGTGTTTCTACAAACAAGGAATGTTACAAGTTTCTGGTATTGATACATAAAGTAGAGTTGGGAAAGGGTTTGTCACTGTTAGAACGGTAAAGCTATGGAACTGTCTTCCAGTGGACGTGTTATGGCAGGTTCATTGGTCAGTTTAATAAAAAGCTGGATGAGTTTCTACAACACGGAATGTTACAAGTTACTGGTATTGATACATAAAGTAGAGTTGGGAAAGGTTTGTCACTGTGAGACGTTAAAGCTATGGAACTGTCTTCCAGTGGACGTTGTTATGGCAGTTCATTGGTCGTTTAATAAAAAGCTGGATGAGTTTCTACAAACAAGGAATGTTACAAGTTACTGGTATTGATACAAAAGTAGAGTTGGGAAAGGGTTTGTCACTGTGAGAACGGTAAAGCTATGGAACGGTCTTCCAGTGGACGTTGTTTATGGCAGGTTCATTGGTCATTTTAATAAAAAGCTGGATGAGTTTCTACAAACAAGGAATGTTCAAGTTACTGGATGGATACATAAAGTAGAGTTGGGAAAGGGTTGTCACTGTGAGAACGGTAAAGCTATGGAACTGTCTTCCAGTGGACGTTGTTTGGCAGGTTCATTGGTCGTTTAATAAAAAGCTGGATGAGTTTCTACAAACAAGGAATGTTACAAGTTACTGGTATTGATACTAAAGTAGAGTTGGGAAAGGGTTGTCACGTGTGAGAACGGTAAAGCTATGGAGGTCTTCCAGTGGACGTTGTTATGGCAGGTTCATTGGTCAGTTTTAAAAACTGGATAGTTTCTACAAACAAGGAATGTTACAAGTTACTGGTATTGATACATAAGTAGAGTTGGGAAAGGGTTTGTCACTGTGAGAACGGTAAAGCTATGGAACTGTCTTCCATGGACGTTGTTTATGGCAGGTTTCATTGGTCAGTTTAATAAAAAGCTGGATGAGTTTCTACAAACAAGGAATGTTACAAGTTACTGGTATTGATTCATAAAGTAGAGTTGATCCAGGGAAATTTCCGATTGCCACTTGGAGTCAGGAAGGAATTTTTCCCCCTTCATAAATTTGTTGGGATTTTTTTTGCCTTCCTCTGGATCAACAGTTAGGCAGGAAATGAGGATATTGCTAGATGGGTTGGACTGGATGGATGTATGTCTTTATTCAACCTCAAATACTATAACTACATACCCTTTGGAATTGTTAGTTGTGACCCAAAATAATAACCTCATACAGCATCAAAGCAGGCAGCTATGGGAAAATCATGGTTTTCTCTGATGGTCATTGCCAGAGGCTGCCTAATCTGCAGAGAAGTTGAGGGATCTCGGTTTATAAATAACACACATATTTGGTAAGTATAATTGAAAAGGCATATGCGGTCAATAAAGGACAATTATATCCACCATTTCCCCCCACCCCTCTCCCAGTGATAGTGCCCAGGGTGAGAACTGCTAGGTCCTTACCCCTGGGCCTTACATTATTAAATAGAAGGAACCCTGCAAACTCACCTTTGTGAAGCCATCTCTGCCCTGCTTTCTTGACCCTGAATTGAATCAATTCTGCAAGGAGCATCTCTTCCCATTTGTCAGGCTACTTACTGTCACAAACACAAAATACCGGTGCACATAGGGCAAATAGATAGCAGGCAGGTGCAAGTAATCCCACAGACCTCCCCAAGGTTCAGTCAGTCAATCCAGCATAAATACAGAGGGAGAACGCACCCTGCAGAACTAAAACTAGCTTCACATGTTCACAACATTTTGGGGGTCTTGCCCCTTCCTTAAGTGCACAAACAATCCCTCCGCTGCCATAGTACCAGACTCTGAACGCAGCATCACAAAACTTGTTCTAAGTAATAAGCTAAGACCAAGGGATGAGGAAATGTGATTTACAGTAGGTGCTCATTCTATTAACTGTGGAGATGAGGTGACTTGGAAGGGTTTAATTGCCCTTTAATCTACATAAATATTTTGTTTAGAGACTGGATATGTCCATTGAAGGACAGTTGTGTAGGTATACCCCCCTTGTGTACAATTTTAAATAAGCTGATAGAATTTACATATAATAGTCTGAGAAATCTTTATTTAGTATAGTCATTAGTTTATTAATATAATATTCCTATGTCAATATAAATAATAAGTTATATCTATATAATATGATGGAACATTAGTTGAATACATTTAAATCACTGGGCTCTATTTCCCAGTAAATATGATTTTGTGTTTGTTTCAGGTCTAAATAAAACAATGTAACATTTTGGTAGAAAGATACAGCCTAAAAGTCCAGCACTTGAGGTCAGTATGGCGAATATCTCCACACAGACGGTACTTTCCCTTTGGTGCTCAGATAGGCCGGGATCATTGTGATCCAAACACTGCAGAAGACCATCATACTGAAAGTGATGTACTTGGCCTCATTAAAACTGTCCGGTAAGGTCCGAGCTAAAAATGCTAAAACAAAACTAACAGCTGCCAGAAGCCCCCAATAACCGATAACTGAGTAAGAAGGCAATAGATGATCCCTCATTACACTGAATGATGACTATACCAGGGTAAGTGTGAATGTCCAGTTCTTGATATGGAAGTGAAGGTTAACCAAGTTATAGATTATTACTTGAATTGATGAGAAAAGAACAAGACTACAGAATTGGACAGTTTGACTCCCCCATTTACTCCAGGAGCTCCCAGGCGTGGTGGCTTTGAATGCAATGTAAACCATGATAGTCTTGGCCAAGAGAGAAGAGACAGCTATGGAGAAGGTGATTCCAAAAGTGATTATACAAAAGAGAAATATGGTAAACGGGATGCTTGTAATAGGTGTGCATGGGGGTGTTTGGGGGGTTGGGGGGTGTGGGGGGGTTTTGGCGGGGCCAGTCATGGTATGATCGTAATATTTATCCATCCAGGTCATGGAATATCTGTATATTCATCCATCCAGGTCATGGTATATCTGTAATATTCATTTTCCAGATCACGTTCTTCTGTAATATTCATCCATCCAGGTCATGGTATATCTGTAATATCTCATCCATCACGGTCTATCTGTTATTATCATCCATCCAGGTCATGGTATATCTGTAATATTCATCCATCCAGGTCACGGTATATCTGTAATATTCATCCATCCAGGTCATGGTATATCTGTATATTCATTCATCCAGGTCACGTCTATCTGTAATATCATCCATCCAGGTCATGGTATATCTGTAATTTCATCCATCCAGGTTCATGTTATATGCTGTAATATTCATCCCCCACCGGTCAGGTATATCTGTAATATTCATCCATCCAGGTCATGTATATCTGTAATATTCATTCATCCAGGTCATGGTATATCTGTAATATTCATTCATCCAGGTCATGGTAATCTTAATATTCATCCATCCAGGTCATGGTATATCTGTAATATTCATTCATCCGTCACGTTATATCTGTAATATTCATTCATCCGGTCACGGTTATCTGTAATATTCATCCATCCAGGTCATGGTATATCTGTAATATTCATCATCCGGTCATGGTATATCTGTAATATTCATCCATCCAGGTCACGGTATATCTGTATATTTCATCATCCAGGTCATGGTATATCTATAATTCATTCATCCAGGTCATGGTATATCTGTAATATTCATTCATCCAGGTCATGGTATATCTGATATTCATCCATCCAGGTCACGGTATATCTGTTATTCTTTCATCCAGGTCATGGTATATCTGTAATATTCACTCATCCAGGTCACGGTATATCTGTAATATTCATCCATCCAGGTCATGGTATATCTGTAATATTCATCCATCCAGGTCACGGTATATCTGTAATATTCTCCATCCAGGTCATGTATTCTGTAATTTCATTCATCCAGGTCATGGTATATCTGTAATATTCATCCATCCAGGTCAAGGTATATCTGTAATAGTCATTCATCCAGGTCATGGTATATCTGTAATATTCATCCATCCAGGTCACGGTATATCTGTAATATTCATTCATCCTGGTCACGGTATATCTGTAATATTCATTTATCCAGGTCACGGTATATCTGTAATATTCATCCATCCAGGTCATGTTATATCTGTAATATTCATCCATCCAGGTCACGGTATATCTGTAATATTCATTCATCCAGTTCATGGTATATCTGTACATTCATAGTATATCTGTATATTAACCCATCTTAGGTCATGGTCATAGATCTTTAGGGTATCCCCATTTTCTAAATTTAGTTTCCATTGTATTTAATCTTAGTTCCAAATTTTACAGTTCTGAGACTATTCTTTTTACTCTTGGAAACTGTAATTTCGTATTGCACTTATTTCATGCTTTGGATGGAAAGACAGATATGTCATAAGGTTTTTTGTCAGTCGCTTTAAAAGAAAGCACAGAATTATTGGCAGTCCTCCACACTGTATTAGCAAGATGGTTACCTCTATTATCCTTAAACAGCATAAATTCATACAAGAAGATATAAAGTTGATAAAGGTGTTAAAAAAAAGGTGTAATGTTTTCAGTGTAAAAAAAAGGGGCCAGCGTGGCTCGAAACATGTTGTGTTTGCACTGTAACAAATACGCCGGTTGCAGTTACACTGCGTCGCCTGAATGTTACCTTATCAACATTATATCTTCTTGGTTTAAAATAAAGGTCAGTTATTAGCCTTTTATCCTCTGTTGACATTACAGTATCTAGAAAAGGTAGATGTCCTTCTTGTAATTACTGTAAATTCCAACTTTTCCATTTGGAAAGTTGATCTACATAGTGTTCAAAGAGGCTGAATGCCCCCCTCCCTCCATGTAGCCAAAATATCCTCTCTATATAACAAAACCAGCATTTACTTTGCTTTTGAAACAGATTATTAGTAGAAATACGTTCCCTCAAATTGTTTAACAAAGATATTTGCATACGTAGTGACTACATTTGACCCCTTCGCTGTTCCACACAGTTGTTCCTAGTGAGTATCCTGAAAAAGAAATTAAGTTTGAATATTTTTGAATAGTATTGAAAAACAACTATTTTCTACTTTAGGATACCCACTACGAACAAGTGTGTGGAACGGCGATGGGGTTGAATGTGACCCCTTCATATGCAAATATCTGTTAACCAATTTGAGGAAACGTACTGTATATACAGTGTATACTAATAATCTGTTTCAAAAGCACTGTAAATGCTGTTTTTTTTATATAGATGATGTTTTTTGCTATATGGGGGGTCCATTTGACCTTATTGAACACTTTGTAGAAGGACTTAACCAAATGGGAAATTTGAAATTTACAGTAAATACAAGTATGACAAGTGTCAACAGAGGATAATAGGTAAATAACATCTTTATGTTAAACAAAAATACCTTGTTGGCATATCTGTCTTTCCATCCGATGCATGTAAAAAGTATGATTCTGAAATCACAGTTTACTACAGTAAAAAGAATAGCCTCTGACCCGGAAAAGTTGGAACCAAAATTAAATACAATGGAAACTAAATTTAGAGAATGCGGATACCCTAAAGATCTATTAAAAAGAAGCAAAAATTAAGTAATTTTAATTAAATAAAATGGAAAGAAGAGATATGGATATCAAAACAAAGAAAGAAAGGGTAATGCTAACATCGAAATAAAGAGATATGAATATCAAAACAAAGGAAGAAAGGGTAATGCTAACATCAAAATACAATGTTCTACCAAATAATATAGAAAAATAGTGAAAAAACTTTGGAATATTTTAGAGATAAACTTACCAAATGTGCCAATTTTTCAACCTAAACCCCTAGTATCATACAAAAGTTCACAGACCATTAGGATCCATTTATAATCCGACAAAAGGAAAGAAAATATATATAAAAGGATACAATACATGTGTATTAACAAATGTACTCTATGCATTAAAATGTCGCTGCGGTAAGTTATACATTGTCTACACAGACTTTACGTAAATTTAAGTAGGAGTTAGGGGAACATAAATCCGATATGAGAAATAAAAAAATGGAAATCCCAATAGCAAAGCATTTTTATGAGGCTGGACACGCGGTCTCCCAGTTACGATTCCAGATACAGGAAGAGGTAAAGTTGAGTCGGAGAAGAGGAAACAAGGTTAAAATTCTATTATTAAAAGAAGTACAATGGATATAAAAGGTAAATACTTAGACCCCATAAGGGATGAATCTAGAATGTGATTTCTGTTGATTTTCCCTTGAACAAGTCTATATGTTTTTAAGCCTGACCAGTAGATGGTGCTACATAGGAAATGTAGACAAGGCAGCTAGAAAGCTTAGGGAGAGAGGGGCCAAAAGCCCTTCACTGAGCATAAAAATGGAGAAACACCTTCTTATAACAGAAGGCATCTTGCAGTCTCATGTTATATGAATAGCATTGCCCACAAAATATAAGAAACAAGAATTTCTTACTCCCATGTTTCCCAGAGTAATGGGCGGAGATATGTATAATACTTCTTTATGTCCCTTAACCTATGTCCCTTAACTTATGCACAGCCATTACAGCCATTAAGAGCTAATTTGAATTGAAGCCTGTTTTTTTTTACCCATGTAGGACTGAATAAAGATACTATGCATTTTATTGATGACGTGTGCTGTCTAAGTACATTGCAGAGCACTATAAGCCCAAGAAAAAAACTTCCTAATTAAGAGTTTGTATGTTCTCCCTGTGCTTGCGTGGGTTTCCTCCAGGCACTCTGATAGGTTGTATGTGTCAAATAAATGTGCTTAGATTGTAAACACTTCGGGGCAGAGCCTGATGTGAATGTATACATGTCATTGTAAAGCGCTATGGAAGATGTTGGCGCTACATAAATCCACAATAATAAATAAATAATTTTTAAAGCTAGCCACAAGCCTGAAAAGTTAAAAAAAATGCTCTCCCTAGGCAAAGATATTTTTACACAGAGACTCAGAGAAACTTTATAAGCCCACAACGTAAGATCCAGAGAAGTTAAGAGGCATCATCCTAGACTTGCTTGGAAGGTATGCAAGAGCTTTCCAAAGAGGCCCTTTTATGAAGATCACAGTTACTATTTAATGGTTTTGTTGTTGTTTTTTTTTGTTTGTTTTTTTACAAAACTTACAACACCTTGTATAAATTATAAAGGATTGTTATGATCCCTCTAGGATTTTTAATGCCCTTTACTTTCTTTCCGTTTCTCTTTTTACCTGAGAATTAAGCCCCTAAGGATTGGACCTACATTTTTTAAATAATATACATTTAGAAGTATTTCTAACATTTTAAAAGCAGCCCACTTCTGTTCATATCTCCCCAGTCTATGAGCTGAAGGGGTTTTAATAGCATAAAATCTGCTTTCTTAGTTAAATGTTAAGGGTTAAAATGTTAACCCAGGGGACTTTGTTTTTTTGCAACATATTAAATTACATTATATTCTGATCACTATTCCCTAAGCTTACTGCTATTTAAGAACCCCTGGCGCCCATTAATTGCATTCTACCTAGAGTGGTAGTTCAGCAACACCCTGCCTCCAACATATACAAGGGCTTACTCCTGATAAATAAGAGTCTTGTGCATAGAATTTGGGTAAGGTTGACAGTCTATGGAGCAAATTAAGTACCCACATTTTACTATCGCCTTACACTTATTTGTGCACACAAGCAGTGTGTGTCTGTTTGTGTGTGTGTGTGTGTGTGTGTGTGTGTGCATGCATGCCCCATTTGACTGCAACTTGCTCCTGGCTTCCCCCACTTCCAGACAGTAACTCAGTAAAGTAATTTTTTTTATTTACAAGGCTGTGTGCTGGATATGGGGGCACATTTTTGTATGTGTGGACATCTTATATTTACCAGCCTGTGTCGTGGGGACTTTATTTACAAGTTCACCAGCCAGTGTTAAGCCAGCCCTTCAGTCCACCAACCAGTGTTAAGTCAGCCCTCCAGTTCACCAGTCAGTGTTAAGTCAGCCCTTCAGTCCACCAACCAGTGTTAAGTCAGCCCTCCAGTTCACCAGTCAGTGTTACGTCAGCCCTCTAGTTCATCAGTCAGTGTTGTCAGCCCTCTAGTTCATCAGTCAGTGTTGTCAGCCCTCCAATTCACCAGCCTGTGTAAAATCAGCACTCCAATTCACCAGCCAATGTTAGCCAACCCATCACACCCACCTCCACAAACCACACCAACTTTTTGCATGCCACAGATTCTTGTGTGGCTTTAAATATTTATTTCAGATGACAAGGGGTGTTGGAATACCCCTGTTAAACAATAGAATATTGAATCATTAGATTGACAATACAACAACCATCAACCATACAATATCAGCTATTAAAGGGATAACTATCATCCACCCATGCCACCCCTATAATAGTACCCAGAGTGAGCGCATTAAACACTAGGTTCTCACCCCTGGGTCAGCCCTTCTTGCTAAACACCAGCCCGTCAGCTTTGTAAAAGCCAGTTCCAGACCTACCCTTCCACTCCCTGGTATTGATCCAATGGGCTTTAAGCAAATTACATTCCTTTTCACATACAAATTACCTTACAAAATAAGTAAATTACTTTTTCAGTTTTTTCTTTAGTTCGACTTTCAAGAAATATTACGTCACATATTAACAAATACAGATTAGTTATAATATTAAATTAAAACAACACAGTCTGACCAGGTTTCCAAACGGAATTATTACAAATGAAATGTCCCAGTGTTTTTGTGGTCGCACAATGTCCTTACTGCATGTAGATTCCAGCTTGTAATGTCACGTTAAATCAATGCAGGTCTGTGTACGCAAATCCTGTTACAGCACAGACTAAATGGACATAATCCACTTGGGTAAATGGCAAACTCTTCCATTTGTATTACAGCCTCATTGTTCACTATATAACGTCCACTTTCTGCCACGTTGTTCCACATTCGTTTTTCACCGTAACTACAAAGATTTTCTTCCACTCCATTCAATGTTTCAGGCGTTTACGGATTTCTTTTCTTTAACTCCAACATAACACCAACACTGTAACCTTCAACACACTCAACACCCTCCACACCACTAACACCTTTAACACCATGAAAAACTAAATAAATACAAATACAATCATATTAATCTTACGAACTACACACTGGGGCAGTATTACATTCCTACACCTTGTTTTAACTTTTAGGCCTTAATATTTCTCTCTGAACAG
Source organism: Hymenochirus boettgeri (assembly GCA_019447015.1). Classification (NCBI taxonomy): domain Eukaryota; kingdom Metazoa; phylum Chordata; class Amphibia; order Anura; family Pipidae; genus Hymenochirus; species Hymenochirus boettgeri. The sequence continues at coordinate 412,832,922 of CM033469.1, forward strand.
TTATTACATTAAATAAGTTTATAAAACAACAAATGATTTCTTAACTTTCAGCTTAAAGCGAAAGATTATTCTGAATAACTGCTTATGTAAGGGCAATTATAGTATGTAAACACTAGGTTGCATTGTACACAGACAAAAATTATTTCTCATATTTACAAATTATTAATATACAATACAATTCACAAATAATTTTCATGAAAGCTTTATGGGAAATGCTACACCTACTAAGAGGCTTACAGGGTCACTATACTCACTCAAAAAACTTTACATTATCTGAAACTAGAATTTGAAGTAAAATGATGGTACTTACATATTCATCTGTGCTTGCTTTGTCATTTAATTATTAATGTTTAGTGAGAGCTCCTAATTGCCCCCACCCTCCCTTACTCCTTGAAGTGTCTGCGACACTTTTAAGTTCTGCACAGCATCACCATGGACACTGCTCTGCTTACATATCTCCTCCTTCCCCCCTCCCTTCTTTTCTCTGCTGTTTCTCTTAATTGTGTGCTGGCAGGCAGGCAAAGTAAGTAAGAGGTCAGGGGTGGGACACATTATAATATCTGCTTCTGGAGTGACAGGTCTCCCTGTAAATGCTATGATTTCAAATGATGATTTATCAGAATCTACAGCTCAGATTTAAAATCTGAAAAACATTTTAAAGTAGTGAGATCTTGCTGAATCTAATTTTTGAACATTTGATTTTTTAGAGTATAGATACCATTTAACAACATTCTACGCACTAAATGCAAACCCAGCAACAGAAGACTAGTTTCAGCTTTATTGAGCTAACTGCAATTTATCATAGGCCTCTGGTTTTGCAATTTGAAGTGCCTATGAACATATGTCACTAAGGAAGTAAATAAGATATATAAAATTCCCTCTTCTACATGTCCCAAATAAAATGGTTTCCTACTTGCACCAAAGAACAAAAAATATGTGGTTGCAAGGGGCCCTTCGATATAAAACTGTACTAAGAAATTTTACACTTGCCAAAATATTCTGTGTCCAAATTATTGCCTTCCAATGTACCTATCTGTAATTTAATATCATTGAATCAGACATTTTTTATATGAAATACTCTATAGAAGAAAGATATGCCATTCTTAACAAAAACACAATCTCCGTTGAAACATACATATATTACTCCAAACAATGAAAGACCAGGTTCCTACCTTTAAAATGAGCCATCAACCCCCTCTCTATGTGCTGTACAGCCCAAGATATAAAGATAACACTGATCATAAAGCTATGGGGTGGAAGGTTCTGAATCTGCGGTCACAATACTACTTCCTCCTTCTAATCTGTGGTTAGCACATGCTCAGTACAGGAGAAAGCAGAACAAACGAGGAAGAGATTGAGCTACAGTGACTGAAGGAGGGGGAGGCACAGCATAGTCCACAGCAAGCAGGCAGTAAGTTTTTTTCGTCTTTTTTTTAATGCCTCACACAGGGAGGGACTGTCACATGGTTTCAGAGCAGGAAGTGCTCTTACCATATCACACATAAAAATGTAAGTCTTCCTGACCATTTACCTAAAGTCATTTTTGGACCACAGTTACCCTTTAATAGAAACTGAAAGATGTGGACATTTTTATACACCCACTAATCCTCCCACAAAATTACATTTCTGTTAACTATGCACAGCCTTTGTTGGTAAATAAGGCTCAGTTCCCATAAAATCAGTGGCCTACCAATCTGTGTCCTTTACTAAATCCCCGGGACATAAACTCAACTTGGAGATCACCAAATGTGTCACTTAAGAATGTTTTAATGTGTATTTCCCTTTGATTTTTATTATCATTTCCTAAGATGATCATTAGATCAATTTTGGGAAATTATAATGAACTTGTATTAGGGGCATAAATGCCCATTTTTCCAAAATAGCATTTTCTAGGAAATGATTTTATTTCTACACTGGCACAGAATAATACGTAGATTGGGGCATATCTGAATTGATTTGCTCACAGTGCACACCACTGATATACTAGAGAAGCAGCAATAATTTATTATGTGTAAATGTGTAAAAAAAAAATCTGAACATCACAATGCGGCCGATGCCCGAGATTATCAGCTGTTTTGCTTGCGAGCCAAGGCAAAGGGTTGGGTGGTTCGAGCATGCAGGAGTCTATCACTTGGGCCACCTTATCCTTCCAATAAGGGAGATGGGAGACAGAGTGCATGCAGGAGTCCAGTAATCTGCTGGAAAATCTGGGGGGTCAGCCGGCACTGGCTGGGGCCAGTATAGAGGTGGGTGGAAGTGGGACAGGGAAGGTTGAGGGAGGAGGTAGTTTTTTGTTAGGGTTACTAGGGGAAGTGGGGGACGGGAGGGTAGGGTGGCTTCTTCCCAGATTGCCCATCCCAACAGATTTGCCACCTTGGGTAATGAAGTGGAGGAGGACACCTCGGAATTAGCATGTATGGAGGGGGCTAGTCCCTTGAGCACCCAGGGGACTGCCATCTCTGATACAAGGGAGGAGAAACTAAGGATCAGGAATGCTAGGCAGGTGGTAATGGTAGGGGACTCCATTGTAAGGAAGGTAGATAGGGTAATCTGCCACCAAGACCCTACATGTCGAACTGTGTGCTGCCTTCCTGGTGCTAGGGTTCGACATGTGGTGGATTGTGTAGACAGATTATTGGGTGGGGCCGGGTGTGACCCGGCGGTCTTGGTTCAAATTGGTGCCAATGACAAAGTTAGAGGAGGAGGTGAGGTCCTTAAACATGATTTCCAAGAGCTAGGGGACCTCCAGGGTAGTGTTTTCAGAAATACTACCGCAGCCACATGCTAAGCCAGGGAGACAGCGGGAGCTTAGGAGCATGAATGTGTGTCTAAGAGGGTGGTGTAAGGAAGAAGAATTTGGGTTTATAGAGATCTGGGAAGACTTTGCTGTCATCTACAGGCTCTTTAGTAGGGATGGGTTGCACATGCACCTCACTGATGGCGGTGCAGCTGTTTTAGGGGAGTAGATGGCTAGAGGGTTGGAGGAGATTTTAAACTAGGTTTGGGGGGTAGGGTATTAGCAATCTCACTGGGATAGATAGCCCAGGAGGAAAGCAGGGTGTAGATAGGCCAGTGGTGGGTGGAAAGGGGGGTGGGGCTAGCTAGGGGATAGGGAGGCATGTGTATTAAAGTGTATGAATAAATTACAGGATCATAATCTAAAATGTATGTTTGCAAATGCGAGAAGTCTGGCTGACAATATGGCGATGAATGAAAAGTATGATGTAATAGGTATAGCAGAAACATGGTTGAACAGTTCTCACGACTGGGCTGTAAATTTAGAAGGATATGCCTTGTTTAGGCAGGACAGAGAAAAAAGGAAAGGGAGAGGAGAATGTGTTTATGTTAAAAAAGAATTGAAGCCAAATTTAAAAGAAGAGATAACTGGTGATATGGATGATAAAGTGGAGGCAATATGGGTGGAATTAGGCAACAGGAAAGGGGGTAATGTCATTGTTGGTGTCTGCTATAAGCTGCCAAATGCTATCAGAGAGGAGGTGAGTCAGCTTCATATGCAGTTGGCAAGGGCTGCAAATTTGGGGAGTATGCTCATTATGGGGGACTTTAATTACCTTAACATTGATTGGTGTAGTAGAAATGCCATCACAGAAAAAGGCGATGAGTTCCTGAATTTGCTGCAGGATCATTTTTTCTCACAAGTGGTTGAGGTTCCTACTAGAAAAGGAGCTCTTTTGGATCTGGTAATATCTAACATCTAGGGGCGCATAATAGATATAAAGGTAACTGGAGGCTTAGGGAATAGTGACCATGAAATAGTGTTGTTTGGACTTTGTTATTGAAAGGAAAAGTGCGCTGGGTTAACAAAGACTTTTAATTTCGGGAAGGCAAATTTTCCCAGGTTAAAGGCAGCTCTTTAGAATGTCAACTTGAATAATGTATGATCAGGTAAAGGTACTGAACAGAAGTGGACTGTGTTTAAGGGTATTATAAGCCAGTTCACATCTAAATTTATACCCTTGGGAAATAAATATAAAAAAAATAAATCTGCGCCCATGTGGCTGAATTCTGATGTAAAGAGGGAAATGGAAAGGAAGAAAAAGGCATTTAAAACCTTTAAGTCAGAGGGAACGGAAAAGTCCTTAAGGGATTATAAAAACCGTAACAAGGAGTGTAAGAAAGCAATTAAACTAGCTAAAATTAATAATGAAGTTAGGATAGCTGAACAAAGCATCAAAAAAGCAACTTTTTTAAGTATATTAATAGTAAGAAGATGAGGACTGAGAATGTGGCACCATTAATGGGGATAAGCAAATGTTTTGAATATTTTTTTCCCTCTTTATACACTATAGAAGATCCAAGTACAGATATCATAGAGTATAGTAGCAATAATGGTATAAAAGATTTAAGTGCGCTTTGGTTAACCGAGGATATGGTACAGGAAGAACTAAATAAGGTTAATATTAATAAATCTCCTGGACCAGATAAAATACATCCTCGGGTACATAGGGAGCTAAGTTCAGTTTTATCTAGGCCATTGTTTCTTATTTTTGCAGATTCCCTCATGTCCGGAGGTATGCCTCTGGATTGGAAAAAGGCTGATGTTATTCAAATATTCAAAAAGGGTAGCGTCCACAGCTGCGTAATTACAGGCCTGTAAGTTTAACTTCAGTGGTGGGGAAGATACTGGAAAGTTTAATAAGTGAACATGTTCTAGAGGACTGACATTATAAGTAGTAACCTGCATGGATTTAGGAGGAATAGATCTTGTCAAACTAACTTTCTTGGCTTTTATGAGGAAGAAGAAAGAAGTAGAAATTTAGACTCTGGCCTAGCAGTAGTTTACTTGGATTTTGCAAAGGCTTTTGATACAGTCCCCCATAGGCGACTAACGTATAAGCTAAGGTTTATTGGTCTGGGGAGTCACATTTGTACATAGATAGAAAATTGGTTAATGAATAGGATGCAGAGAGTAGTTGTTAATGGGCATCATTATGGACTAAAGTGCTAAGTGGGGGCCACAGGGTTCTGTGTTGGGGCCGCTTCTATTTAATCTATTTATTAATGATTTGGAAGTGGGTATTGTTAGCAAGGTTTCTGTGTTTGTTGACGACACAAAACTTTGTCGACCATTAAAAACTTCAGAGGATGTGCAATTGTTGCAGGGGGATCTAGATAGATTGTCACATTGGGCTGCTAAGTGGCAGATGAGATTCAATGTTGATAAATGTAAGGTGATGCATTTTGGACTTAAAAATACTATATACTATATACTATAAATGTGTTAAGTGAATCCCTGTTGGAAAGGGATCTTGGAGTTTTGGTGGGTAACAAACTTAAAGGAAGCAAGCAGTGCCAGGCGGCAACAGCCAGAGACAGCATGGTATTGTTTTTCATAAAGAGAGGTATGGATTCAAGAGAGGAAAATGATATTCTCCCTCTTTACAAAGCATTGGTAAGGCCTCATTTGGAATATGCAGTGCAATTTTGGAATCCTGTGTACAAAAAGGACATCTTTGAAATGGAAAGGGTTCAGAGAAGGGCAACTAAATTAATAAGGGGATTGGGGGAGCTTGAATATGAAGAGAGACTGGTAAAGTTACAATTATGTACGCTGGAGAAAAGGCGCTTGTGTGGGGATATGATTACTGTGTATAAATACATTAACGGGCCATAAACAATCTGGAGCATTGTTCACCAATAGAACATGTCAGAGGACACATGGACATCCCTTAAGACTTGAAGAAAAAAGGTTTAGGCTTCAAGTTCGGAAAGGATTTTTCACTGTGAGAACGGTAAAGCTATGGAACTGTCTTCCAGTGGACGTTGTTATGGCAGGTTCATTGGTCAGTTTAATAAAAAGCTGGATGAGTTTCTACAAACAAGGAATGTTACAAGTTACTGGTATTGATACATAAAGTAGAGTTGGGAAAGGGTTTGTCACTGCGAGAACAGTAAAGCTATGGAACTGTCTTCCAGTGGACGTTGTTATGGTAGGTTCATTGGTCAGTTTTAAAAGAAAGCTGGATGAGTTTCTGCAAACAAGGAATGTTGCAAGTTACTGGTATTGATTCATAAAGTAGAGTTGGGAAAGGGTTTGTCACTGTGAGAACGGTAAAGCTATGGAACTGTCTTCCAGTGGACGTTGTTATGGCAGGTTCATTGGTCAGTTTAATAAAAAGCTGGATGAGTTTCTACAAACAAGGAATGTTACAAGTTACTGGTATTGATTCATAAAGTAGAGTTGATCCAGGGAAATTAACGATTGCCACTTGGAGTCAGGAAGGAATTTGTTCCCCCTTCATAAATTTGGTGGGGGTTTTTTTTGCCTTCCTCTGGATCAACACTTAGGCAGGAAATGAGAATATTGCTAGATGCATTGGACTAGATGGACATGTCTTTATTCAACCTCAAACACTATACTATACTATACTATACATCCTTTCAGTAGGTAAGTTTACCTTCTGTGTGGGCTTAGCTTGGGGGTAACTTATATTTACCAGTCTGTGTGGGATGGCCATGAAGGCATCTTATATTTATAAATATGCGTGAGTTGGGCATTGGGGTATCATATATTTACCAGTCTGTGTGGCCTGGGCATGGGGGATTCATATATTTACCGGTTTGTTGGCTAGGCATGGGGGCACCTTATTTGTACCAGTTTGTGTGGGCTGGGCATGGGGGCATATTATATTTACCAGTCTGTGTGCACTGTGTATGGAGGCATCATGCATTTACCAGTCTGTGAGGACTAAGCATGAGGGCATTATATATTTATCAGTCTGTGTGGGCTGGGCATGGTGGCAACTTATATTTATCAGTTTGTGTGGCCTGGGCATAGGGGCAAGTTATATTTACCAGTCTGTGTGTGCTGGCATGGGGGCAACTTATATTTAAGTCTGCGTGGGCTAAATATCTTATATCTTAGGAAATCCTATATTTCCAAGTTTAGGTGGGCTGGGCATCTTATATATAAAAGTCTGTGTGGGTTTCCTAAAAGCACCAGTCTATATGGGCTGGGCATCTTATATTTACAAGTCTGTGTGGGCTGGGCATAATATATTTACAATTCTGTGTTATGGGCCCTCCAGTTCACCATTCAGTGTGCGCTAACTCTCCAGTCCACCATCTAGTGTAAAGTCATCCCTTCAGTTCACTAAAACTACAGGAATAAATATTTCTTTCAGGTGGCAAAAGGTCTACAAGCACCCCTGTACTTAGGTTATCAGTACTGATCCCCTATTATCTGTGCTCCCAATTTTTAATGGGACTGAATATTTGTGAATGGATTTCTCTGATCTATTTACAAGTACTATAGTAAGCCATTGTTTAACACTTACTATAGCGGGAATTGAATTGATCGCACCTCGCTTACTCCATGGGATAGGTACACCCACCCCCATGATATATAATAGATATATAATAATAAACACAATTAGTGGAGGCAACTTTAGCGTAGACCAAAATAGGTTATAATATGCTAAATTGACTTTAGTCACAAACAAGCATAAATTACCCTAATAAACAACACATTATTTTTATATTGGCCTCTCGCAAGGGCGTGCCCGCCACCTTAAGCTCACATAGTGTTAAACAATTGCAGGTTTGGGAGGGTGGACAAGTCTTCCCCCAGGGCCTACCTTATAAACCTTTCTAGTAGCCTCGGAGTGGGACCCACTTTGGATGAAATCCAGGTAGCCGGGTAAGCTCACAAACTGCATCTTGCCTAAGTGATTGGGAGAGCAATTAGTGCAGCCAATCTTCCTCTAAACAGCAATAGTCATATATTGATACAAATACTATTAAAGGGGAAAGAAGAATGAGGGGGAAGCCATCTCATGCAGCAGGGCCCAGAAAACTGTAGAGCATCAAGGAATCCAGTAGCTAAATAAATAGAATTATCTGCTAAATCAAGTAAAGTTGTTTCCTGTATAAAAAGGAGCATAATGTCTAATGAGCTCTTGTAAGACCTCATGTTGATATGATGTGCAGTTTAGGGCACTAGTCCATAGAAAGGACATAAATGAAACGAAAGAGACAGACGGTCATCTAAACTGATAAAAGAGGATGGAGAGTTTGTGTTATGAAGAGAGATTATCAAAGTTGGTGTTTTTTTTTTTTTAGAAAATGTGATAACCATAAACAAGTATGTTGGAGGAAACTACAGCCAATTAGCAGGGGATATTTTCTCTTATAGGGATGAACAAAAGATTACAGACCCCTTTAGACATGAGGAAAACCACTCCGAGATAAGCAACTTAAATGGTTGTTCACTGTGAGGACAGTAAGGCTGTGGAATGTTCTACCTGATTATGTAATGTTGGATGTTTTCTTGGACAGGCAGATTATCCAGGATTATAGCTGGTGACTGCATCTTGTGTGTCCATATGTGATTGGTTGTGTCCCTTGTCTAGTTTGGTATCCTGAGCGACATGCATCATTTGAGTGGAAGAGATGGCATTTTTTGTTGGGATGGGGAGTGGTCTTCGAGGTAAAACTGTGTTTAACTGAATATTTCAATTGTATTATCATGACATATTAAAAATGAAGAGATTAGTACCTGCCGTATTGGAGATTTCTCCCTCAGGACATAGGACACAGTCATAACAGCATTTATGTTGGGTTCCGATCCTAGGCGCCTTTCTAAATCCAGGTAGACAATTATCTGAGCACTGAGCCCTTGGAATCTAAAAGATTAGAATGGGTTAATATTATCACAATGGGAGATTGAGATATTATTCTCTTTTACTTTAATTTATTCTCTTTAAGATCAATGGGATGTATTAATAAAAGGTGCAATATCACAATATCAAAATGCTGTGCCTTTAAAACGGTAACCACGATGATTGCGCTGCTGTGCAATACCATTTGCTATGAAAAATACCAATAAAACCATATTAAGCAGAAGTGGCCCTGGTACACCAATGTTTGGACGAACTCAGAAGTTTAGAACTTCCCAAACTACGAACTAGTTTGGGTTTTTCAAACTTTTTGTTTTGTTAATTATTGAAAATTCAATAATTATCGAATTCTTGAATCAGTAAACCTCGAATGTATGTTTCGATTTCATTAACACTCGAATGTATCATTCAATTTTGGTATCCCTCAAAAGTGGTCTTCGATTTCGGAACCCTCAAATGCAGCCTTCAATTTTAGTAACCCTCGAATGTAGAGTTTGATTTCTTTAACCCTCGAATGTAGCCATCGATTTCTGTAACCCTTGAATGTATCGTTCAGTAACTCTCGATTATATAGCCTTCAATTTCAGTAACCCTTGAATGTATTATTCGGTAAGCTTTGAATGTATAGTTTGATTTTGTTAACCCTAGAATGTAGCTATCGATTTTGGTAACCCCTGAATATAGAGTTTGATTTTGGTAACCCTTGAATGTAGAGTTTGATTTCGGTAACCCGTGAATGTATAGTTAGGTAACCCTCGAATATAGCCATCGATTTCGGTAACCCTTGAATGTAGTTTGATTTTGGTAACCCTTGAATGTAGAGTTTGATTTCGGTAACCCTTGAATGTTGTAGCCATTGATTTTTATAACCCTTGAAAGTATCATTCGTTAACCCTCTAATGTATCCATCGGATTTGGTAACCCTTGCATGTATCAATTAGTAACCCTCAAATTTGGCCATAACCCTTGAATGTAGCAAAAACTTGATGCAGAAATCAAAAAATTCCCAGACCGTGAGGAAAGTTAGTGTTTAAACAAGTTATAGTGATATGTACGTGTTCCCCAGACCATTTTCCTCTACCCAATCACAATCTTCTCAAATTTACTCTTGTGTTATCTGTCCCAACCATAACCCCTAATAAACAAGCATACAGATGCAGGGACTTACGTAATCTCGACCCCCCATTTACTCTCTGGCCCCCTCCAACAACTTATCTCTCCCGCTTTCTCTGACCCTGAACTTGCAGCCGTCCATTACAATAACACAGTTTCCATTGCCCTAGACTCTATTGCTCCCTTATCCACCTGCTGTCTTAGTCGTAAAAACTGACAACCATGGCTTATGGAACAGAACAAAAGGATGAAAAGGCACTCTCATATAGCCGAATGACGCTGGTGCAAGAGCAACAAAAATAAAGACTTTCTTGAATTTAAAAGTACCCTTTATTGGATCAGCGGTGCTTTATCATTAGCCAAACAAAACTACTTCTCACTCATATCCACACAATCCCACAGCCCCAAACAGCTCTTTAAAGTGTTTAACTCCCTGCTCTGTCTGCCACCTCCTCCCTTTTTACCGTCTGATGAAATAGCCTCATATTTCACAGAAAAAAAATGAAAACATCATAAATGGTTTTCCTGCTAATCAACTAATTGTTGATGATTAGTCAAATTTTTTTTTTGACTAGTTACCCTTTAAATTTGTCTGCCATGGAAATTGAATGGTAGGTCAGTAGGTGTGTATACCTGGATCAGGTTGGAAGTTAAAAACTCTTGATTATTGATCTTTTTTTTTTTTTTACTTTAATTCCCTTTACATATGGCTGCCACAGTAATGGATAACTAGATCAGTATGTGTGCATACCTGTGTCAGACTGGGGATTGAAAAAAACAAACTTTTTTGATGATTGGTCAAAAAAATTTTTTTGACTTTAGTTACCCTTTATGTATGGCTGCTACAGTAATGGATAAATAAATCAGTAGGTGTGTTTACCTGTGTTAGGTTGTGGGTTAAAAAAAAACAAACTTTGTTGATTAGTCAAAATTGTTTTTTGACTATAGTTACCCTTTAAATATGTCTGCCATGGAAATGGAAGGGTAGGTCAGTAGGTGTGTGTACCTGGATCAGGTTGGAAGTTAAAAAAACAAACTTTTTGAACGATTAGTCAAAATTTGACTATAGTTACCCTTTAAGTATGGCTGCAACAGTAATGAATTAGTAGATCAGTAGGTGTGTGTACCTGGGTCTGGTTGAGGGGGTATGTCTATTTTTGTGTTTACAACCATAAAATCTTTTATTCAGGATAAACCAGAATTTAAGTAAGGCTGCCACAGGAATGGAAGGTGTGTTTACCCATGTGAGGTTGGGGTATGTCTTTTTGTGTTTACAACAATAAAACTAACTTTTATTGAGGATATATCAAAATTAGTTTTTTTTTAACTTTATTTACCCTTTAAGAATGGCTGCCAAAGAGGGGGCATGGCTTGACACCAACCAAGATGGACGCATAATCCCTGTGCTCCCGGACCACATAACTAAAAAGCAGCACACATCAGATACCTGCCGCAGATATTCGAGTGCTGTACCACAGCAAATCCTCCCCAAATCCGGCATGGGTAAGAACATTGGAATGCTTCTTTCAAAAACTGGAGAAAAAGGGGGAACAGGCCGAAAGCTCAGCGCCATCATCATCTCCTACATCAGCACATGATCGTGCGAGTGAGGAACATCCGCTAACTGCTGCAATCCTGGAGCAGCTTCCCATTTCGTCTAATAATCCTGCACTCAGACCAACAACACTCCACCAGAACACCAAGCTAAGCAGCTCGTATCCTAGCAAAAATAGGACTACCTACGCCAGCAGAAGACCTCAAACCAAATTCTCCCGGAAAACTTCCCAGACCAGACTGGGAAAAACTTCCGAAACGTCTCCCCAAAAAACGAAGAAACAATAAAACCCACAACCCAGAAGCCCCAAGAGACTGAACTGAACTCCTCCAACTAGATAAGTATACAAAAAATGCTTCTTTGGTAACTGCTTGCTAATAAACTCAAAGACTCCATCGTACAAATCCCCTACTATCATGAACGTTAACTCCATAAGGCTCACCCAACCCGGTTTTAATTCCTTACCCACCACCATCCCTCCTTCCCCTTTTACCCAACCCCTCTACCATTCTCCCCCCAACAACGAAAACCGTCTGGAATAACACATCTTATCCACCCTCTATTCTCCTTCGGAGCAGACTACCACCTTTGGGACCTCAAAATTGGAGTCTTCCACCCACCCCCCAGATCTATACTATAGTATCTATACTATAGATAATATAAAGCCTAAATAGAGGTGGGGGGGTTCGACACCTACTGTCTGCCATGTACAATGCTGTTTTGACACCTTACTCTGGGCGTTCCTATAACACCTCTTAGCCACTATCTAATCACACCCTTAACACCTGGCTGTGATATGCTAATTGGGATTCTCCAGGGTACATAATTGCCACAGATTCTTGTACAAGTCATTCTGAATTGAGAAAGCCAGTCGGATGACTAGCAAAACGTCTTCAAGAACTACATTTCAAGTCCAGTTGATCTAATTGAATACAACAGATACTATAGATCAAGTTAACTGTAACGGTAATGCACAATAAGTGCGTATACACACAATTAATCCTAATACAAATATTCTAATCCAGTGTTAACACAATATGTTTGTTAAACTGTTTACATTGTTATTAAATTTTGTTAAGTTTACTAGAGTTGATAAGTATAAGCACCAAATACATTGCTTGTTTATAAAATGGTATCTATTTATATGCCAAACTTTTCTAAGTTCAAATGTCAAATGCTCTGTATCTTTCTTTCTCTCTTTTTTCACAAATACTACATAGGATACTACAAGTACTAACATTATATAATGGTTAAAATCATATCACTGAATGTGAAAGGTCTCAGTTCTCAGATAAAAAGAAGGTTGTTACTGAAAGAAGCCAGCCAATGGAAAGCTGACATCCTCCTCCTTCAAGAAACGCATCTCCAACAACCTAACTCCTTTAAATTTATCTCTCACCAATACCCAATAATCCTAACTTCAGGCATCAGCTCCAGACGAGCAGGAGTGGCCATACTTATCAGCAAAACATGCCCACTACAAAAAGAAACAACACATATGTGCCCTCAAGGCAGATATATCATAGTACACGGTCAACTATCAAACCATCAAATACTCCTATGCAATATATATGCCCTAAATACCAGTCAAATCAAATTCCTCAACAAAATCATGAAGAAACTTACACCAATCCAATGTCCCAATAAAATCATTGGAGTTGATTTTAACACCATATTCTCCCCAACCTAAGACATACAGCAGCTACATTCCAAACCACCCCACCCAAATCTATTAGAAACATCCAGAAAATTCCGCCAACTAATAAGATCCAACTCCATGTACGACACATGGCGACTGGACCATCCTACAGAAAAACAATTCACCTATTACTCTGCAGCATTTAAGGTCCACACCAGACTGGACTACTTTCTAATTTCAGCTCCTACACTAAAGATATTCCAAACCTCTACAATCAACTCCATCACATGGTCAGATCATTCCCCAATCGGAAGGACATTAAACCTCTCCACATCAACAACCAAGCATGGAAACTGGAGACTAAACGAGTCCCTACTCAAACGCCCTGAAGCATTACAGGACTATTTTGAGCTAAATGAAAACACCCTAGAATCAGAATGGATATTCCCTTCCCACACCTTGGACTTCATGTTAAACGAAAACCTTAATACAAGAGAGGCCTCTAAACCTCCCTTGTCATCCATGAAATGGTCTAAAAGACTCTGGAATACAGCTAACAAGCACAAAACTCTGATACAACACTCTTCGCAATTTAAACCATTCATTTACACGAAGAACATGCCGAATAGCACCGAACCGAGAACCTTTAACCCATGGCTGAATGCAAAAGTCTTAAGATACCACGACATAATAGACCCAATAACACGCCATTTGAAATCTCTAGAAGACCTACAAAAGAAACACAAACTTCGCCTCTCCTCTTGGTTCATATACCACCAAATTGTTCACTACGCTCTCTTACAAAAACAGGCATTTTTCCCCGTCCGACACCATTCGAAGCTCTACTATCAAGAGGACCCCTCTAATGAGCCCTTATCATATACAACCTCCTAAACTCCCCCCAAACCGAACAACCAATCAAGCACCCATATATGATGAAATGGGAAACAGCCTTGGGAGAGACAATCGAAACAGAAAAAATCTGGTACAAACAGACCTAACATATATATAATGCGATAGACAAAATGACATGTACTCCTGATTCTCCTATTCAGGAAAAACAATATAGTGTAACCCCCAAAGGAAGTGACGCCATATCAAATAATAAAAAAGGTCTCAATATCGGAGTCCTAAAAACGAGGGGTAGTAAATGAGTATCCAATATCCCAGGTCATAGATATAAAGTGTCCAAGTGCTCAATATAAAAAGTAAAATGTTCCATGGCTGTACAAAAGTATACAATGTTCAATTATATTGCACTTGAAATATAGTATCCAAAGTCACACTATAGATAACTTAACTGTGACATCCCAGGCAGATGTATCGTATAACCCGGGCCGTTTATGGACTTTTAGCTCAAAAGAGGAACAGTCTTACCCAGATCAGGATCGGAACTTTCCTATTACAGGTATGAGGTCCATTTAGCACTAAGGTAAGGATCATTTTAAAATACACAGTAGTACCAGTAGTGGGTTAAATTAGAGTTTTGGACATGCCCTATAACAGCAGCTACCCTACTTACTCAAGATGTAGGTGAAATCCCCCTTTCACCTGGAGGAAAACAATATGTTTTTATTCAAATGGGAGCAAGTCCAGCAAGAGCTAAGGCCTATTCTACAGGAAGGGGATTTGGACATTTTATAACAAAGGTTATTCCCAGTGATGATGGGAAATTTCGTAAAGAAGACGTGAGAACCATAAAGCATTGACTGACCAATCACAGAGGTTGTGTTGCTTCTACTGTACTTAAGTAATCATCAACCCATTGATGTTGGTTAAAAGACCTGATTGCATCATATCCACTTGTGGAATAACATTGTTTATAGTTAGTAGCTATACTAATATTCTAAATATTAAAATATGATTGGTTAATGTGTGAACAAATGATAGCGAGGATTGAAATATTAAAGAAATGCAATTGGATTTGGTCTTTCAGCAATCCTACATAAAGAGGTGCAAACCTGCGTGGAACTCAGAAGTCATCAGAGTGATGGCAGAAGAAAGAAGACTTTGAGATCAAGAGGACAGCAACATCGGCTATGTTGATGTCCCCCCGCGATGGTGGTGACATCGCCCGGCGTTGTTGAAACACAGATCAGCGGCAATTCGTAATTTATGTGGCCTCACCCTAACTCCTAGTTATCTTGGTCACATTTACCAATGAACTCAACGTACAATTCAGATTCTATCATACAAAAATCTAGATCTCTTACTGGGCCGTCATTCTTCCATCTTATTGAATTATTATAGATGATGACATCCATTTCTGATGAACTGCGAGGGATTGTTATGCCAGATAACTTTGTGAAATAATTGCCATTTTTTGTCTCATAGTAGTTCATGATGTCATATCCAGACAAATAGTCTCCATTTCCTTCAAAGCAGAACCAGCGTCTACTCACACGTTCACAATGAGGCATTGTCAAATAACGATGTAACTGGTAAAGGGAACAAGAAATTAATTGACAGGTAAGATAATAAGGATTCAATGGAGAAATACATTCATTAATATAAATATTCATGTTACTTACAAGTCAGAATACTGCAGTGTCTTCTATGGTGCTCCAACTATATAGAATAAGTACTCACTACACTCACTGTATGTATGTATAGTTTATTTATAAAGCGCCACTTGGGGACTCTGCACTGTACAGTAACAAAATACAATAAAGTCATACAAGGGGGATAAATACAAAGATAGTTCAGTACATAAATATATAAACTATATAAATAGAAGTGCAAGAGCTTTGCGACAAGAGGAAAAGGAGGTCCCTGTCCCTCAGAGCTTACAATCTAGTTAGGTGGGTAACATACTGATACAATGGAATGGGTATAAGTGCTGGAATGAGACGTATGCATTGCAAATAAAACAATCATATACTGTGCTGGTTATCGGATAGGTAGGATGTAAGGGTAGATTTATCATATATAGATATATAGATACCATATACTGTGCTGGTTACCAGATAGGTAGGATGTAAGGGTAGATTTATCATATATAGATATATAGATACCATATACTGTGCTGGTTACCAGATAGGTAGGATGTAAGGGTAGATTATCATAATAGATATATAGATATCATATACTGTGCTGGTTACCCGATAGGTAGGATGTAAGGGTAGATTTATCATATATGAATATAGATAACATATACTGTGGCTGGTTACCAGATAGGTGGATATAAGGGTCGATTTATCATATATAGATATATAGATATCATATACTGCGCTGGTTACCGGATAGGTAGGATATAAGGGTAGATTTATCATATATAGATATATAGATATCATATACTGTGCTGGTTACTAGATAGGTAGGATGTAAGGGTAGATTTGTCATATATATATATCATATACTGTGCTGGTTACTGGATAGGTAGGATGTAGGGGTAGATTAATCATATATACATATATAGATACCATATACTGTGCTGGTTACCGGATAGGTAGGATGTAAGGGTAGATTTATCATATAGAGATATATAGATATCATATTACTGTGCTGGTTACCAGATAGGTAGGATGTAAGGGTAGATATCATATATAGATTATAGATATCATATACTGTGCTGGTTACCGATAGGTAGGTGTAAGGGTAGATTTATCATATAGATATATAGATAACAATACTGTGCTGGTCCAGATAGGTGGAGTAAGGGTAGATTTATCATATATAGTATATAGATACCTATACTGTGCTGGTTACCGGATAGGTAGGATGTAAGGTGTATATTATCATTATACATATATAGATACCATAACGTGGCTGGTTACCGATAGGGGGATGTAAGGTAGATTTATCATATATAGATATATAGATACCATATACTGTGGTTACCGGATAGGTAGGATGTAAGGGTATATGTATTTCATATATAGATATATAGATACCTATATGTGCTGGTTACAATATAGTAGGATGTAAGGGTAGATTTATCATATATAGATATATAGATACCATATACTGTGCTGGTTACCGGATAGGTAGGATGCAAGGGTATATTTATCATATATAGATATATAGATATCATATACTGTGCTGGTTACCGGATAGGTAGGATGTAAGGTAGATTTATCATATATAGATATATAGATATCATATAATGTGCTGGTTACCAGATAGGTAGGATGTAAGGGTAGATTTATCATATATAGATATATAAATATCATATGCTGTGCTGGTTACCGGATAGGTAGGATGTAAGGGTAGATGTATCATATATAGATATATAGATACCATATACTGTCCGGTTATACCGGATAGGTTAGGATGTAAGGTTAGATTTATCATATATAATATATGAGATACCATATACTGTGCTGTTTACCGATAGGTGGATGTAAGGTAGATTTATCATTATAGATATATAGATACCATATACTGTGCTGGTTACAGGATGTGGGATGTAAGGTAGATTTATCATATATAGATATATAGATACCATATACTGTGCTGGTTACCATAGGTAGGATGTAAGGGTAATTTATCATATATAGATATATAGATATCATATACTGTGCTGGTTACCAGATAGGTAGGATGTAAGGGTAGATTTATATATATAGATATATAGATACCATATACTGTGCTGGTTTACCGGATAGGTAGGACGTAAGGGTAGATTTATCATATATAGATATATATTTACTAGCAAAAGTGTGCCTGTTGGTGCACAGTGGGAAATATGTGAGTGTATGTTTAGCTATATGTGGATACAGATGATATAAAATCTTTATACACACTACTATAAAATTTAGGGATTTGTACAAAAAAAATAAAGGCAAGATGTTAAAAATAAAAGAAATCCTATTAAATCTTAGTACTATTAGTGTCACATCCCTTCAATGAATATTTTACACAATATACAGAGGCAGAAGGGAACCTATTAGGTATACCCCAATAGGTTTTAGAGGGGACATATATACACACATCTTTTGGATTGTACTGGAAGTGTCAGTGCTTTAGAAATACAAGTTAAATATACATAAAGTGCAGCGTAACATCTAGATAAGACAGACATTATCCATCTTATATTTGTTGTATAACACGATCACATTTTTCTGTTTTGTTGATTGATTTGTTTTGATAAATCTATACAGGAAGATATTTAAATCCAGGGTTTTGAGAGATGGGCAAAAATGCTAAAATCCAACCTGGAAAATGGTCTGGGAAAAACGGACATAGATCCAGAAGTGTAAAAAAAATAACTTTCCTCACGATCGAACTGTTTTTCCAGATTACGCATTCTATTTTCCAGGGTCACCGAAATCTTTGAAAATTTGATGTTTAAAGGAATTTAAAATTTTGTAAAAATGATACAGTAACTTACTGTAAATGACTCTGGGACCTGTGAAATGGTCTGGGGAACCGATAATCAGATTCTTTCAAATCATAATTGGTTACAATCAGGTACTTTCAGAGAGAATCTTATTGGTAGGCTTTCTGGAAGAATCTGATTGTAACTAATCAGAATTGGTTGCAATCAGAGTATTTTAGAAATAATCTGATTAGTATACTAACCAATTAGACTCTTTCTGAAATAAGATGATTGAAACCAATTCTGATTGGAAAATAATCTGATTGGTTAGTATACCAATCAGATACTTCCTAAAAGAATCTAATTGTATCTAATCAGAATTGGTTACAATCAGATACTTTTAGAAATAATCTTATTGGTATGCTTTCTGGAAGAATCTAATTCTGATTGGAAAATAATTTGATTGGTGTACCAATAAGATTCTTTTTTTTTTAAAAAAAAGCTGATTGCAACCAATCAGAATTGGTTACAGTCAGATTCTTTCAGAAAGAATTTGATTGGTACACTTTCTGGAAGAATGTAATTGTAACCAATCAGAATTAGTTACAATCAGATTCTTTTAGAAATAATCTGATTGGTATAGTAACCAATCAGATTCTTTTTTAATCAGAATTAATCAGGGCCGGATTTACACCTCAGAAGCCTGTAGGTCCAAAGAGCCTGGCACCCTTAGCCCCACCCCTAAACACAGACCACACCCAAACCACACCCATTTTCTCTTTTTGGGGAAGAAAATCAACTATAAAGGGGTTGGATTGGTGGGAGGAGATTGACAGCCTCCCCTCCAACCCCTCGGAGCATGCCTACTTTGCCCTAATGGTAAATCCGTCTCTGGGATTGCTTACAAACAGATTCATTCAGAAAGAATCTAATTGTCTTTTCCCCAGACCATTTTCCAGGTCCCAAAACTATTTACAGTAAGTTACTGTATAATTTTTACAAAATTTTCAAAAATTGCTTGAAATTTTCTTCGAATTTTCGAACGCATCTTGAAAAAATCTGCAAAGCGGAATTCCCGCAAAATGCGTCGTGGAACTGGGTTTAGATCTGCGATCCTGTCCATCTCTATTCTTGATCTATTTATTGTTACATTGTATGGAGTGTTATAGTTCAGTAGAATCACCACAGTGAAATACAACTGTTGTGCAGAGCTTGAATAAATCTTCCCTGTTAAATTTCCCCCCAATAATAGATCAATAGGAGATCCATTGGATCATTCTATAATTAAAATTATCAATCTGTCTTTCAATACTCACCCTCCCCATTAAGGCCGAGGCCACAACACACCAAATTGTGCACACAGTTGCGAGCTTAATTGACTCTTGTACGTTTTTGCGTGCATTTTGCGCATGCAGTTTTGCCGTTTTCCATTATGGAAATGCATGTGTTACCATAACAAAAATGATGAAAGCATGCATTACCAAAACGCGAACGGATGCGCAATCGCATGTGCATAAGAAATCGCGGGACTGTTTGCGTTCCCTCGATTTCCATTTTAGAGAAAATCTCGGGTGCAATCATGAGTGAAAACACGTGCACAAATGCTCGAAAAGTGCGCTACTGTGCTCTCTGTTAGAGAGAGATCACCATTGGTCAATGTGATAGAGGAATCACTATTGGTCAATGTGTTAGAGAGGGATCACTATTGGTAAATGTGTTACAGAGAGATCACTATTGGTAAATGTGTTACAGAGGGATCACTATTAGTCAATGTGCTAGAGAGGGATCACTATTGGTCAATTTGTTACAGAGAGATCACTATTGGTCAATGTGCTACAGAGGGATCACTATTGGTAAATGGAAGATTAGAAGAGGATAATATTGTAAATGTGCTAGAGAGTGATCACTATTGGTCAATGTGCTTACAGAGGGATCACTATTGGTAAATGAGTTAGAGAGGGATAACTATTGGTAAATGTGCTAGAGAGGGATCACTATTGGTCAATGTGTTACAGAGGGATCACTATTGGTCAATGTGTTAGAGAGGATTACTATTGGTCAGTGTGTTAGAGAGGGATCACCATTGGTAAATGTGTTAGAGAGGGATCACCACAGGTAAATGTGATAGAGAGGGATCACTATTGGTCAATGTGATAGAGAGGGATCACTATTGGTAAATGTGTTAGAGAGGGATCACTATTGGTCAATGTGATAGAGAGGGATCACTATTGGTAAATGTGTTAGAGAGGGATCACTATTGGTCAATATGATAGAGAGGGATCACTATTGGTCAATATGATAGAGAGGGATCACTATTGGTCAATGTGTTAGAGAGGGATCACTATTGGTCAATGTGTTAGAGAAGGATCACTATTGGTTAATGTGTTAGAGAGGGATTACTATTGTAATGTGTTAGAGAGGATCACTATTGGTAAATGTGAGGTCTTATGAAGAACCCAGACTATCCTGTCATGTTTCATTCTTATTACATTTTTAATCAGTTCAGGACACAGGTTCATGGCTTCTATGGGGTCTATTGCTTAAATAATGTAATAAACCATTAACAAACTCACTCCATTGTCTCAGAGAAATGGGCATGGAGATGTTTTCCTTTCAGTCCCCCTATCATATAGAGTAGGGATAAGCAACCAGTAGATCTCCAGATGTTTGAAAACTACAACTCCCAGCATTCCTCTACAAGCACTCGTAGTTAGGGAATTCTGGGGGTTGCAGTTTCCAAACTTCTGGGGCTCTACTGGTTGCCTATCCCTGACATATAGATATCTCTTACTGTCCAGCAAACAGCAGCTCTCCTTTATTTCTATTGAGAGGGGAGGGGTGAGAGACTGTCACATGTTTTACAAAAGAAGTGACATATAAGTCTTCCAACTTCTTTACAACACTTTCTACTTCCTACTAACACTCAAAAAATTTTATGATTTGCTAACATTGCTGTCAATCTAATATTAAGCACACCATTGGATACAACACTAAAAGGGAAGTGGGAAATATGTTCCTTTTTAAGCTTCCATTGCCTCTCTGTAAAACTTGCTGGGGTGTGGCTTAACACTCCATTTTGAAGATACCATTACAAAACAGGAGTGGGGACTACTAAGTACTTTTTTTTATTTATAGATTTTGCCTTATTTACATTTCTATATACTTTAACCCTTTCACTGCCAAGATTTTCATTTTTTTTTTGGCGTTAACTGCCAAGATTTTCAGGATTTTGTCCTTAATCGCTTTAGACTAATTTTACAGTAGGAAACCTTGCAGTAAATCAGGAATATTATACATTGTTTTTTTTCAGCACAAAGTCTACTTTAATATGGTAACAAAATTTTGTAACTTTTCTGGAAATTTTACTGGAATTATGGGTAAAATATGTAAAAAAAATGAAAAATTTGCAATTTTCATGGATTTTTCCCATTTTTACTTATAGTTATCTTAAGGTTACACACAAAATCTTACTGTTTCTAAAAGCTCAGATACTCCCGAGTACCAACGATACCAGATATATGTAGGTACCCGACGTTTCCTGTACAGGAGACCCCCCCAAACTAAAACTGCACCTCCTAGAATATTACACCAAATTAAAATGTGTAACCACTACTGACATTTAACATAGAATATCTACCAATTATCTAAACTATCCCCCCAAGTGAGATATTTTTAGAAACTACACACTCGCAGGATTTTACGAGTGAGGTTAGTTTTCGATCAAAATGCAGATACCCGGACGCAGCTCTTCGTCAAATTGTAAGTTACTTTCTCACATTTTCCTTTTTTTTCCTCACTGTAAAATCAGAGACAAATCAAATGCGAATTTCAGCTAAAACTGTGGAGGAAAGTTCAAACGCATCTCAAATATGAAAGCCTAACCCCTCCCGAATAAAACGGTATGCCACATTCATGGGTGTACCCAGAGACTGGCTACCAACT
The DNA here is from genome assembly GCA_019447015.1 of Hymenochirus boettgeri. NCBI lineage: Eukaryota > Metazoa > Chordata > Amphibia > Anura > Pipidae > Hymenochirus > Hymenochirus boettgeri. Next base: position 412,855,070 of record CM033469.1, read on the forward strand.
AACCCAGAGCGTGACATGCCAAATGTCAGTAGCAGCAAAAAAAAATTAGCCAGTTTTGTATTTGAACAGTCTGCAGTTTTTCCACAAAACACCCCCTCAACTCAAAAATACCCCCCACAAACTATATATTCCTGAAATCTACACACCTTCAGCTATGTAACGCTGTAGTTCGTTCATTCATACCATCAATGGTGTGGGCGCAGTTCTTCGTAGAAGTTTGCACTTTTACCAATTTTAAAAAAAATGAACATCAAACAACGTTCAAAAAGGTCGAAATCAGGTCAAAACCCCATGGAATGTAAAAAAAAGGTACCAAATATCAATCTCCCAATGTCCTGAATCAAACGGTATGCCATATGTGTGGTAACACACGCGGACGTGGAAGCGAAAAGCCACAAATTGAGACATGCACGATGGCTCAGAACCAGCGAAAATATTTAGCCAACTCCGAATTTGGACAGTCTGCAGTTTTTTTCCAACAAAACACCCCCGTAACTTAGAAATAACCCCCACAAACTATATATTCCTGAAATCTACACACCTTCAGCTATGTAACGCTGTAGTTTGTTCATTCATACCATCAATGGTGTGGGCGCAGTTCTTCGTAGAAGTTCGCACTTTCTGAAAAATGAACAAAAAACAACTTCAAAGGTAGAAATCATGCCAAAACCTGATGGAATCTAAAAAAAAGTTACTAAATATCAATCTCCCAAATGTCCTGAATCAACGGTATGCCATAGTGTGGTTACACACACGGACGTGGAAGCGAAAAGCCACAAAGTGAGACAATGCACGATGGCTCAAAACAGCGAAAATATTTAGCCAACTCCAATTTGGACTCTGCAGTTTTTTCCCCACAAAACACCCCCGTAACTTAGAAATAACCCCCACAAACTATATATTCCTGAAATCTACACACCTTCAGCTATGTAACGCTGTAGTTTTGTTCATTCATACCATCATGGTGGTGGCGCAGTTCTTTGTAGAAGTTTGCACTTTTCTGAAAAATGAACAAAAAACAACTTCAAAAGGTAGAAATCATGCCAAACCATGATGGAATCTAAAAAAAAGTTACTAATATCAATCTCCCAAATGTCCTGAATCAACGGTATGCCATATGTGTGGTTACACATGCGGACGTGGAAGCGAAAAGCCACAAAGTGAGACAATGCACGATGGCTCAGAAACAGCGAAAATATTTAGCCAACTCCGAATTTGGACAGTCGGCAGTTTTTTTTCCACAAAACACCCTGATAACTCAGAAATACCCCCCACAAACTATATATTCCTGAAATCTAAACCCCTTCAGCTATGTAGCACTGTAGTTCGTTCATTCATACCATCAATGGTGTGGGCGCAGTTTTCGTAGAATTTCGCATTCTACACAATTTTCTGGAAAAATGAGAAAATACATTTCAAAGTTACAAAATCACACCAAAACCCCATGTAATGTAAAAAAAACTTACCAAATATCAATCTCCTAAATGTCCTGAATCAAACAGTGTCCATATGTGTGGTTTACACACACTGACGTGGAAGCGACTATCAAAATGTAAAACCATGCGCAGTGACCAATAACACATTTTCCCAGATTTTCCCAAACTGAACACCCCTCTAACTTGGAATACCCCCGCAAAACTATTATTCTCAGAATCTACATACCTTCAGCTACGTACGCTGTAGTTTGTTCATTCATACAATCAATGGTGTGGGCGCAGTTCTCTAGAAATTCGCATTTGTCTGAAAAATGAACAAAAACAACTTCAAAAGGTAGAAATCATGCCAAAACCCCCAAGGAATGTAAAAAAAAGCTACTAAATATCAATCTCCCAAATTGTCCTGAATCAAACGTATGCCATATGTGTTGGTTACACACGTGGACGTGGAAGCCAAAAGACACAAAGTGAAACAATGCACAATGGCTCAGAAACAGCAAAAATATTCAGTCAAATCTGAATTTGAACAGTCTGCAATTTTTCCCCACAAAACAACCCCCACAAACCATATATTTCTCGAATCCACACACCTTTATCTACGAAATTCTGTAGTTTTGTTCATTCGTACCATCAATGGTGTGGGCGCAGTTCTTCGTAGAAGTTCACAGCTTTAGCAGATTTTCTAAAAATTAAAAAAAAAACACTCTCAAAGTAGATCATGCCCAAAATCCCAAGTAATGTAAAAAAAAGTTACCAAATCAATCTCCCAAATGTTCTGAATCAAACGGTAGCCCTATGTATGGTTACACACCAGACGTGGATCAACTAGCCACAAAGTGAGCCAATGAACGTGGCCCAATTACAGCAACTTTTCAGATTTGTCAGACTAAACACCCCTCTATATTAGAAATACCCCCCAAACTATATATTCTTGGACTCTACACACCTTCAGCTACACCAATGGTGTGATTCTTTTATGGCATACCACCAATGGTGTGGGTGCAGTTTTGTGTACAATTTCGCTTTCTTAACCAGATTTTTCAGGAAAAATTTATAAAAATACATTCAAAGTTAAAAATCATGGCAAATTTCCATGTCATGTAAAAAAAACTTGTCAATTATCAATCTTCCAAATGCCCTGAATCAAACGGTATGCCATATGCTGGATGCACACAGGACGTGGCCACCAACTAGCTCAAATGGGACGCATGCACCAGTGTAATTACAAGAAAAATATCAAAGTGCTCTGTAATTTCAAACATCCCCAAAACTTTGAAATGCCCCCCGCAATAAACCCCCCCACTAAATATCAATCTCCCACATGTTCTGAATCAAACGGTAATGCCATATCGTGGATGCACACAGAGACGTGGGCCACCAACTAGCTCAAATGGGAACGCATGCACAAATGCAATTACAAGAAAAAATCAAAGTGCTCTGTAATTTTGAACAGCCTACCCTTTTTCTAAGGAAACAGTCCCAAAACTGGAGATTCCCCCCACAAACTATTATTTTTGGAATCTACACACCTTCAGCTACGTTACGGTGCCATGCTTTCATGCATACATGAAGAATTCCAGACCCAGCGATCCAAAGAACTCTGTGTTTTACGAGATTTTGTGAAAAATAAAATGAGATGATTCAAGGGTTGAAATCCTACCTAACCCACTTGACAAGCAAAAAAAACCCACTAATAGCAATCTCCCCACATGTCCTGAATCAAACGGTGTGCCATTTGCGTGGGTGCAAAAGAGACGAGGCCACCAACTAGCTCAAATGGGACGCATTAGAAGTGCAGTTACAGAAAATTTTTTAAAAACGCCACAAAACCCACCCCCCACACACACACTCTCCCCCCCTTTTAGTGTATTTTATTGAAGTCGGTTTAGTATTGAGAGTCACACACGTTTTTTGCACACTTTACGGATCCTAAAAATTCATACGGTCTTTATTTGGTACCTCTGCAAAATTTCCTTACATATAGGCTTAGTTTCCCTTGAAATCGACAAATAAGTATCCGCGTTTACTTTACCGATATCACTGGGGACATTGGGGAGCTTGGAGAAGACAACTTTTTTTTTCTAATTTATAGTTTTAGGTAAAAAAAAAAATAGGGTGGTGTAATCACTTTAAGAATTTTTTTGTGTGTATTTCCCTTTTTTTTCCCCGATCATTCCCAAAGATAATCATCAAGATCATCTTAGGGAATGATACCGAACTTGGAATACGGGCATAAATGCCCGTTTTCCATTCGAAATCCGATCGGAAAATCACTTCCCGGAAATCATTTTCCAGGAAGTGATTTTTCATTCATTGGCAAGATCAATATTTGGTGATCAGAAATGATCACCAAATATTGATCTCTGGTCCCCATTTTTTTTCTAAGTCTTCGCTAGTAGCAAGACTTAGAAAAAATCCTATTTGTGAATGAACTTTGAGTTCCATTCACAAAATGTATAGAAAGCTGGCAGCTTGACAGCTTTTCTATACTAGGTACTGCAGCATGATCAATTGAGATCAAGCTGCAGTACCTCAACTAGACCCACCAGGGCAGTCCTCCTACCACTTCAAGGGAGACCCCGGTGAAGGAGGAAGCTCCGTGACGTCACCGGGGTCTCCCTTTCCGCTTCCTCCACTGGGACCGGCTGCACATCGCGGACCCGCCGCTAAAGGTGAGTGTACTCTCCGATCCCCCCCTCGATTTGGATCACACCGAGGGGGGATCGAGGGGGCTAGGGGGGCAGTTGAATGCTGCCCCCGATCGGCCCTAGCAGGGGGAAATTTTTTTTTGCAGGGGGAAGCCACAGATCGTATATTCACGATCTGTGGCAGTTAAAGCATTCTCTGCACGATCGTGAATATACGATCTGTGGCAGGAAAGGGTTAATGTCATTACTACATATTTGTTATATTGGTATAATTATTTGTTTAGTGCTTAAATAGTCTTTTGAAGGTTCTCATTCATCCGGTCATGGTTATCTGTTTGTTATTCAATTAGATCAAGACGTTTCGCTAGTCATCCGACTGGATCTCCTCAATTCAGAATGACTTGTACAAGAATCTGTGGCAATTATGTACCCTGGAAAAATCCCAATTAGCATATCACAGCCAAGTGTTAAGGGCGTGATTGGATAGTGGCTAAGAGGTGTTATAAGAACGCCCAGAGTAAGGTGTCAAAACCATTGTACATGGCAGACAGTTGGTGTCGAACCCCCCCACCTCAATTTACGCTTGGTTTCTTTATTTTCACATAAATGGTCTCCTTGACACCTCTCTTGAACCAGTCGCATTCCTTTGCAAATATGTTAACATTACATTCTTCAAAGGTATGTCCTTTATCTTTAAGATGCAGGTACACGGCTGAGTCCTGACCCGGGGAATTGGCTCTTCTGTGCTGGGCCACACCTCTTAGCCACTATGCAATCACGCCCTTAATACCTGGCTGTGATATGCTAATTGGGATTTCCCAGGGTACATAATTGCCACAGATTCTTTGTACAGTCATTCTGAATTGAGAAAGCCAGTTGGATGACTAGTGAAGAACTAAACTTCAAGTCTAGTTGATCTAATTGAATACAACAGATAATGAAGAGACTAGAATGAAAAACAGATAGAGAAGAGAATAAGACTAAAGAGATATTTCTCTTCTTTAATATCTGTTTCCATTTCTAGTCTCTCCATTCTATTCTCCTCTACAGTATATTTCCATTTCTAGTCACTCTATTTCATTGGCCTCAGTATAGGTTTTAATTTCTTGTCTATTTATTTCATTCTCCTCTACGATTCTGTTTCCATTCTAGTATCTCCATTGCTTGTGAAGGTTCTCATTCATCCGGTCATGGTATATCTTTTGTATTCAATTAGATCAACTGGACTTGAAATGTAGTTCTTGAAGACGTTTCGCTAGTCATCCGACTGGCTTTCTCAATTCAGAATGACTTGTACAAGAATCTGTGGCAATTATGTAACCTGGAAAATCCCAATTAGCATATCACAGCCAGTGTTGTTAAGTGGATTAGATAGTGGCTAAGAGGTGTTAGAGGAACGCCCAGAGTAAGGGTTAAAACAGCATTGTACTATGGCAGACAGTTGGTGTCGAACCCCCCACCTCTATTTAGGCTTGGTTTCTTTTTTTCACATAAATGGCCTCCTTAACACCTCTCTTGAACCAGTCACGTTCCTTCGCCAGTATGTTAACATTACAATCTTCAAGGTATGGTCCTTTATCCTTAGATGCAGATACACGGCTGAGTCCTGACCCAAGGAATTGGCTCTTCTGTGGCGGCCATACGTTGATGCAGTTGCTGTTTGGTCCCCCCACCACATACAATCAGAACATTCTTCACTGCACTGCACTGCATATATGATGTCGCTTTTCTTGTGTTTTGGTATGGGTCTTTCGATGTACCATTGCTGCCTCTTGTGTTGTTCGGTTAAAGCAGACAGGGTACGATGAAGATTGTAATGTTAACAACTGGCGAAGGACGGTGACTGGTTCAAGAGAGGTGTTAAGGAGGCCATTTATGTGAAAATAAAGAAACCAGCCTAAATAGAGGTGGGGGGGTCGACACCAACTGTCTGCCATGTACATGCTTTTTTAACACCTTACTCTGGGCGTTCCTATAACACCTCTTAGCCACTATCTAATCACCCTTAACACCTGGCTGTGATATGCTAATTGGGATTTTTCCAGGGTACATAATTGCCACAGATTCTTGTACAGTCATTCTGAATTGAGAAAGCCAGTCGGATGACTAGTGAAACGTCTTCAAGAACTACATTTCAAGTCCAGTTGATCTAATTGAATACAACAGATATAGTATCTCCATTCCATTCTCCTCTACAGTATATGTCTCCATTTCTAGTCTCTCCATTCCATTCTCCTCTACAGTATCGTTTTCATTTCTAGTCTCTCCTTTCGCATGCTCCTCTAAGGAACTGGTTAATCGTCTCATCATTCTCATTTCCTCACATAGCGTTTTAATTTCTAGTCTCTCCTCAATATCTCCTCTAACAGTATCTGTTTCCATTTCTAGTTCTCATTTCTATTCTCCTCTACGTATCTGTTCCATTTCTAACCTCAATCATTCATCTCGTATGTGTTTCCATTTCCAGTCTCTCCATTCTATTCCCTCTACAGTATCTGTTTCCATTTCTAGTCTCTCTATTCCATTCTGCTCTACAGTATCTGTTTCCATTTCTAGTCTCTCCATTCTATTCTCTCTACAGTATCTGTTTCCATTTCTAGCCTCTACATTCCATTGTCCTCAACAGTATGTTTCCATTTCTAGTCTCCCCATTCCATTCCCTCCACAGTATGTTTCCATATCTAGTCTCTCCATTATATGTACTCTACAATATCTGTTTCCATTTCTAGTCTCTCTATTTCATTCTCCTCTAGAGTATCTGTTTCCATTTCTAGTCTCTCCATTCCATTCTCCTCTACAGTATCTGTTTCTCTTTATAGTCTCTCCATTCCATTCTCCATTACAGTATCTTTCTGTTTCTAGTCCTCCATTCCATTGTTCTTTGCAGTATCTGTTTCCATTTCTAGTCTCTCCATTTCATTCTCCTCTACAGTATCTGTTTCCATTTCTAGTCTCTCCATTCCATTCTCCTCTACAGTATGTTTCCATTTCTAGTCTCTCCATTCCATTCTCCTCTATAGTATCTGTTTCCATTTCTAGTCTCTCCATTCCATTCTCCTCTATAGTATCTGTTTCCATTTCTAGTCTCCCCAATTAATTATCCTCTACAGTATCTGTTTCCATTTCTAGTTTCTCCATTCAATTACATTCTACAGTTTCTTTTTCCATTTCTAGTCTCTCTATTCCATGTATATGTTCCCCAGAAAGTTACCATTGCTGTTTTAAAAAACAAAGAAAAGATAATCAATGCACATTCCTAGGCCCCATACAATTCATATTATCTGCACACTGGCATACTTTATAAACAAAGGGGTTTTAGTATACATTACTGTGATCACACGAATGAAAAACATTCCAACCACATCAAAGTAACCCCAATCTCGAAGGCTCTAATATTTTTTACTTCGATTACCATTAGCAAAATTTTGCATTTCCCATATCAATATAGCAAGCTTTCTCTCTTCCCCCAGCCCTTTGGATTTTTTAAATGAATGAATAGGCTGTCCATCCATGTGTTTATATTAAAAGCATAGGACATGCTTCCAATAGATACATATAATAGAAGGACTGTTGAAGCACTCCTTAGGCTAAATTGCAATTGACATTTTGTAAGTGCTACTCATCTGGTCAAACATTTATACAAAGAAAGAAAATATAATTAATGCACATTCCTGGGCCCTATACAAAGTTGCAAAACTGTTTTGCATTAAAAGGGTTATAGGACAATATTTATAAACTCAGGGTGTTGGAAAGGTCTGCACATTTATACAAGTTTTTGTTTTACACAAGGCCAGTGCTTCCATGAAGCAGGTGAAAATCCTGCTCCCAGCACGGTGGCCCTGTCTCAATACAGTCAATGTCTTCTATTGTGGTGAGTATATTGATGACCGTACAATACCACAGCAGCCCTTAAGGATTGCTGTGGTATTCAATGGTGATTAAATGTGAGATACCATGCAGAAACAATATACTTTATAGCATCAATGCTATAGAAAGACACGACTGTAAACTGCAGAACTATAGATCATTATCAATTTAAGATGCACAGTATCGCAAAACTGCATATGGAAATATATATACACCCTAAAGGGCATGTCCACCACCCAACTAAAATTTCCCCTATTATGAATTATTCAAAAATCCTTACCTTACATCTCTGCTCCTTATGGTTGCCCTGCAGTTCCTGATAAAAGTCCAGAAAAGTGAAGAGTAGGAGCTTGTCTGTGTGTCATCTGGTATCTGCCTCCTTCCTGGAGGACTCTAGCATGGCAAATTTGGACTTATTGCATTTATAAAGCGGCAATAACCATGTCAAAATGTCTTAACCGCCTCCTTTTCACATCTTGCTTTTCACCCATGCCTCTCGCCATAACCGCTCCATCAATTTTTAACAGGACGGAAATGTTTTTATTGCGTTAAGTTAGGCCTAGTCTGAGATGGCATAAGTGCCCATATATGTAGCCTGTCAGTGGGTCCTAGGAAGTGTCAGTACATTATGGAGTTATTACATTATGCCTCAATGTTAATAAGGTTCCGGGGGGGGGGTTAGACTTTTTTCCAGCATTTACTGTAATATGCTCTCCAATATCCGGGTTTTCGAAGTCACCAAAGGTTTTTTTTTTCGCCACGCTACAGGACTTAATGCAATTAATTCATTGTGTTAAGTCCTGTATCACAGCAAAAGAGCATATACTACTTGCCGCAATTGAGAAAGCCAGTTGGATGACTAGTGAAGAACTAAACTTCAAGTCTAGTTGATCTAATTGAATACAACAGATAATGAAGAGACTAGAAATAGAAACAGATAGAGAAGAGAATAGACTAAAGAGATATTTCTCTTCTTTAATATCAGTTTCCATTTCTAGTCTCTCCATTCTATTCTCCTCTACAGTATATTTCCATTTCTAGTCACTCTATTTCATTGGCCTCAGTATATGTTTTAATTTCTTGTCTATTTATTTCATTCTCCTCCACAGATTCTGTTTCCATTTCTAGTATCTCCATTGCTTGTGAAGGTTCTCATTCATCCAGGTCATGGTATATCTCTCCATTGCTTGTGAAGGTTCTCATTCATCCAGGTCATGGTATATCTGTTGTATTCAATTAGATCAACTGGACTTGAAATGTAGTTCTTGAAGACGTTTCGCTACTCATCCGACTGGCTTTCTCAATTCAGAATGACTTGTACAAGAATCTGCACTGCCTTCTGGGGATCTCCGCAGGAATCGTATATGTGGTATCCTACCGTCAGGTTGGGCAACAGATCTGGGTCCTTGTTGGTCCTTTCAGCGAAATATCGGACAATCCAAAGGTGGACAGTTTGCTTTATCCTGATGCTGCGATAATAAATAATACAGATAAGATTATAGATATTATATCCGGAGCAAATTATATTAATACAAGGAGAACAATAGAGAAATCAACTTGGGCTAGAAAATTCAATAAGTTCAATTCAGTTAGTTTGACGGAACAGCAGGAGGAAAGAATGTTCACAATGTTCCTCTTCAGTAGGAAGACAAGTATGAGGTTTGGCATTTGGATATTGGTTAATTAAGTTAATTAGAGGAAGCAGTAAAAGCACAATCACCAAAGCTTAACAAACGTTCAGCACAAACGAATCTTCCCCCAAAACCCCATGTTCACAATACTTACCTATCTCCCTGGTGCTCCTATCTTACCTTAAAGGGCATGTCCACCCTGAAAACTATCTTTTCTCCTAAGGTAGGTGCCAGCTGCCCACCTCCAACTGCCGTAATATTTCTTTAAAAAAAGCCTCAGATTGATGCTTACAAAGCCTTCTCTCCCGCAACGTCTACGATCCTGCTCCCTGCTTGCGGAAGTTGCAAGCAGGGGCTGGACCAGCAGCCACGTCTGTGATTAGCTAAGAAGCGGCCAAGGCTCCGTAAGTAACAATCTATGGATTTTAAATAAAATATTAAGGCAGTTGGGGGTGGGAAGGGGTCACTTACCTTATGCCAAAAGGGATTCATGCTAGGTGCCACGGCTGCAGAGGATGGATCCGGATGGGGGGGGCCCCTCCCCTGCGCATGTCACTGCCTTGTTGAGGTTAAGGAAAAAACAGGCACCGGATGAATCACTGACAGCTTCTACTCTGTAGTATAGTATAGTATAGTACAGTATATAATATAGTATAGTATAATATAGTACAGTATAATATAGTATTTGAGGTTAAATAAAGACATATGTCCATCCAGTCCAACCCATCTAGCAATATCCTCATTTCCTGCCTAACTGTTGATCCAGAGGAAGGCAAAAAAAAAATCCTCCAAATTTATGAAGGGAAAAAATTCCTTCCTGACTCCAAGTGGCAATGGGAAATTTCCCTGGATCAACTCTACTTTATGTATCAATACCAGTAACTTGTAACATTCCTTGTTTGCAGAAACACATCCAGCTTTCTTTTGAAACTGAACAATGAACCTGCCATAACAACGTCCACTGGAAGACAGTTCTGTGTCAGTTTTGTGTCGTCAGCAAACACAGAAACCTTACTGACAATACCCACTTCCAAATCATTAATAAACAGGTTAAATAGAAGCGGCCCCAACACAGAACCCTGTGGCACCCCACTTAGCACTTAAGTCCATAATGATGAAGCCCCATTTACAACTACTCTCTGCATCCTATTCATTAACCAATTTTCTATCCATGTACAAATGTGCCTGCCCAGACCAACAGAACTTAGCTTGTACATTAGTCGCCTATGGGGGACTGTATCAAAAGCCTTTGATACTGCCGAGTACAACGATACCAGATACATGTGGGTACCCCACTTTTCCTGACCCCCCCAAACTAAAACTGTACCTTCAAGAATATTACACCAAATTGAAATGTATTACCACTTCTGACGGTTAACATAGAATATCTTCCAAATTAACTAAAACTATCCCACAAGTGAGATATTTTTAGAAACTACACACCCGCAGGATATTATGAGTGAGGTAAGTTTCAATCAAAATGCAGATGCCTGGGTGCAGTGCTTCGTCCAATTGAAAGTTATTTTCTCACATTTTCCTTTTTTTCCCTCAACTGTAAAATTAGAGACAAAATCAAATGCAAATTTCAGCTAAAACCTACAGAGGAAAGTTCAAACGCATCTCAAATATGAAAGCCTAACCCCTCTCGTATAAAAAGGTATGCCACATTCATGGGTGTACCCAGAGACATAGCTACCAACTGGAGATGGTCGAACTATATAAAGTTTGGTCCGTTTTTGAACTTTCGAACTTTCAAACTCCAGAGAAAGTTCGAAAGTTCAAATTCGGACCCATTCAAGTTTATGCGGGATTGATAGTTCGAAAAGTCCGAGGGAATTACAGCTAAACTAATAGTGGTAACCTACTATAAATGGCTGTGGCACCTGGGAAATGGTCTGGGGAACATGTCACTGTCACTAAAACTTCTTAAAAAACTTCAAAAAAGTCAGGCAGGCAATTGTCGGGTTTTGCGCAAGCTACATTCAACGATACATTCAAGGATTATCGAACGAACGAACGAACCTTCCTGTTAGCGAACGGTCCTTCCTAGGCTTAGCAAATGGTACATTCGAGGGTTGGATAGTGTACTGGCACCGCCTTTGACATGGGAGATTAGGGTTCGAATCCTGGCTAGGGGCAGCTATACAAATGTTTGGATTATTATAATACCCTAGTAATATAATAACCATATAATATATAAGTGGCCTGAATTATAATGGGAGCAACAGTGGATTATATCCTTATAAAAATCACTCTACGTAGTTGAGTGATTTAGACAACAACTACGTAGTTTAGACAACAACTACGTAGTTGAGTGATTTTTATAAGAATATTCACCACTGCTGCTCCCCTCCCCATACATGTGGCGCCTCCTTCCACACCCTCCCTGTCAAACAAAGCAAGAAAAAAACACCGATAAAAAACACAGACCTTTTACTGTGTAGAAAATCCTTCGAGTCCTCCATGTGAAATGTATCTCTCAACGGTAACCTTTTAAATCCTGCCAGCCATGATTCAACTTCGCTCGTCAGTCACGTGCAAGTGAGGTTAACAGACACGCGGCTCTTCCAGCTACTGACAACTTCAGCGGGAGCATACGGAAGTCAGTAGCGGAAGAGCCGATCTGTTAACTCACTTGCACGGACTGAACCAGGCTGTAGTTGAATCATGGCTGGCAGGATTTAAAAGGTTACCGGGTGAGAGATACATTTCAGATGGAGACTCAAGAAGGATTTCTGCACAGTAAAAGGTCTGTGTGTTTTATCAATCTTTTTTCTTTCAGGGTTTGACAGGAAAAGTGCCGGGAAGGGAGAGAAAATTCCAGAAAAAAACAGTTAAGTTAAAGTTGGTATGTATTCCTTTCTATTATTCATTTACTAATTTTATTGCAGGGCTGACAGGGAATAATGTCTTGTTTAAACTTAGGGAAAGGATAACAGCTGGAGACTAGCCATCAAATTACATTTTTAAACTTATTATATAAGAAATAATGCGCCCCATTACAGTGATATAAGGTTTATAAGTCACCTCGGAGTTCCCTGTCCTGATAAAAGCACTCGACCTTCGGTCTCTGCTTTTATATGGCCAGGGAACTCCTCAGTGACTTTATTCCTTATATCACACTGTAGGGGCGCATTATCCCTTATATAATAACCTATATAATATAAAACCATATAATACCCTATATTATAACATCTATAAATCCTAGTAATATAATAGCCATATTACTAGGTTATTATATGGTTATTATATTAATAGGTTATTATATAATTGGGGATTATAATAATACAAAAATTTGTTGCATTATTAACTAACTAAAAAGGTACGCATCCCAAGTGCAATTACAAGAAAAAATCAAAGTGCTCTGTAATTTGAACAGCCTACTCTTTTTCAAAGGAAACAGCCTTGTAACTTGGAAATACCCCCACAAACTCTATATTTAGAAATCTACACACCTTCATCTACGTAACATTGTCATGCTTTCATATATACATGAAGAATTCCAGACACAGTATTCCATAGAACTTGTGCTTTTAGGAGATTTTGTAAAAATAAAATAAGGTGATTCAAAGGTTGAAATCCTACTTTAAACCCACCTGACAAGCAAAAAACCTAGTAAATGTCAATCTCCCACATGTCTTAATAAAACGGTATGCCATATGCGTGGGTGCACACAAGAGAAGAAGAAAACTATGGTGTCCTATGATGTGACATCTCTCTTCACTTGTATACCCACCAAGGAGGCTGTTGACATGGTGAGAAAACGGCTGGGCCAAGACAGCACTCTTACCAGCAGAACTGATCTCAACCCAGAACAGGTGTGTTCCTTGTTGGACTTGTGCCTGAATACCACTATTTCAAATACAGGGATAAGTTCTATAAGCAAAAACATGGATGTGCTATGGGATCTCCAGTTTCACCTTTGTGGCCAACCTTTACATGGAGGAGGTGAGAGAAACACAGGCGCTTAATACCTTTAAGGGCATAGCACCCAGCCACTGGTTCAGATATGTTGATGACACCTGGGTTAAAATCCACCAGAAGGAAGTACAAGCTTTCACAGAACACATTAATGCGGTGGACCAAAACATTAAATTCACAAGGGAAGAGGTACAAAACACAAACTGGCTTTCTTGGACTGCTTGGTAGAAGTTAAGGAAAATGGTAAACTGGAAGTAGAGGTTTACAGAAAAAACCACACAGCATCAGTATTTGATGTTTGACTCCCACCACCCTTTAGATCACAAGCTGGTGTCATCAGAACCCTGCAACACAGAGCCGAGAACATCCCCACTAGCACAGAGGCGAAGGCTAAAGAAATGAAACATCTCAGAGGAGCCTTAAAACTTGGGATATCCAGACTGGGCCTTGTCAAAAGAAGTAGAAGGAAAGAAAAGAACACGAATACCAACAGTGAAGGGGAAAAGCAAGACAGGAGAAGAACATGGTCATCCCATATGTAGCAGGGGTCTCGAGAAATTAAGGAAGAATTTTCAAATGATCAATAAATCATACACCGAAGTCGTAATCACCTACGTAGTTGAGTGATTTTTATAAGAATATTCACCACTGCTGCTCCCCATACATGTGCCGTCCTCCTTCCACACCTTCCCTGTGAAACCAAGCAAAGAAAAAAACACCGATAAAACACACAGACCTTTTACTGTGTAGAAAATCCTTCTGAGTCCTCCATGTGAAATGTATCTCTCACCCGGTAACCTTTTAAATCCTGCCAGCCATGATTCAACTTCTGCCTGGTTCAGTCCGTGCAAGTGAGGTTAAACAGAGCGGCTCTTCCAGCTCCTGACAACTTCAGCGGGAGTCATTACGGAAGTCAGTAGCTGGAAGAGCCGATCGTTTAACCTCACTTGCACGGACTGAACCAGGCTTAGTTGAATCATGGCTGGCAGGATTTAAAAGGTTACGGGTGAGAGATACATTTCAGATGGAGACTCGAAGGATTTTCTGCACAGTAAAAGGTCTGTGTGTTTTATCAATCTTTTTTCTTTCAGGGTTTGACAGGAAAAGTGCCGGGAAGTGGAGGAGAAAATTCCAGAAAAAAACAGTTAAGTTAAAGTCTGGTATGTATTCCTTTCTATTATTCATTTACTAATTTTATGCAGGGCTGACAGGGAATATAGCTTGTTTAATTACTTAGGGAAAGGATAACAGCTGGAGACTAGCCATCAAATTACATTTTTTAAACTTATATATTATAAGAAATAATGCGCCCCATTACAGTGTAATATAAGGTTTATAAAGTCACCTCGGAGTTCCCTGTCCTGTATAAAAGCACTCGACCTTCGGTCTCGTGCTTTTATATGGCCAGGGAACTCCTCAGTGACTTTATTTCCTTATATCACACTGTAAGGGGCGCATTATCCCTTATATAATAACCTAGTAATATAATAACCATATAATACCCTATATTATAACCATATAATATCCTAGTAATATAATAGCCATATTACTAGGTTATTATATGGTTATTATATTAATAGGTTATTATATAATTGGGGTATTATAATAATACAAAAATTTGTTGCATTATTACTAACTAAAAAGGTACGCATGCCCAAGTGCAATTACAAGAAAAAAATCAAAGTGCTCTGTAATTTGAACAGCCTACTCTTTTTCAAAGGAAACAGCCTTGTAACTTGGAAATACCCCCCACAAACTCTATATTTTAGAAATCTACACACCTTCATCTACGTAACATTGTCATGCTTTCATATATACATGAAGAATTCCAGACACAGTATTCCATAGAACTTGTGCTTTTAGGAGATTTTGTAAAAAATAAAATAAGGTGATTCAAAGGTTGAAATCCTACTTAAACCCACCTGACAAGCAAAAAAACCTAGTAAATGTCAATCTCCCACATGTCTTGAATAAAACGGTATGCCATATGCGTGGGTGCACACAGAGGAAGAAGAAACTATGGTGTCCTATGATGTGACATCTCTCTTCACTTGTATACCCACCAAGGAGGCTTGTTGGAACAGGGGTAGAAAACGGCTGGCCAAGACAGCACTCTTACCAGCAGAACTGATCTCAACCCAGAACAGGTGTTTCCTTGTTGGACTTGTGCCTGAATACCACCTATTTCAAATACAGGGATAAGTTCTATAAGCAAAACTGGATGTGCTATGGGATCTCCATTTCACCTATTGTGGCCAACCTTTACATGGAGGAGGTAGAACACACAGGCGCTTAATACCTTTAAGGGCATAGCACCCAGCCACTGGTTCAGATATGTTGATGACACCTGGGTTAAAATCCACCAGAAGGAAGTACAAGCTTTCACAAACCCATTAATGCGGTGGACCAAAACATTAAATTCACAAGGGAAGAGGTACAAAACAACAAACTGGCTTTCTTGGACTGCTTGGTAGAAGTTAAGGAAAGGGTAAACTGGAAGTAGAGGTTTACAGAAAACCAACACACAGATCAGTATTGATGTTTGACTCCCACCACCCTTTAGATCACAATTGGGTGTCATCAGAACCCTGCAACACAGAGCCGAGAACATCCCCACTAGCACAGAGGCGAAGCTAAGAAATGAAACATCTCAGGGAGCCCTTAAAACTTGTGGATATCCAGACTGGGCCTTTGTAAAGAAGTAGAAGGAAGAAAAGAACACGAACCAACAGTGAAGGGGAAAAGCAAACAGGAGGAAGAAATGGTCATCCCATATGTAGCAGGGGTCTCCGAGAAATTAAGAAGAATTTTCAAAAAACATCGTATCCCTGTCTGCTTAAACCAACAACACACTGAGGCAGCAATTGGTACATCCGAAAGACCCAATACCTAACACACGAAAAAGCGACATCATATATGCAGTGCAGTGCAGTATGCTCTGATTTGTATGGGGGAGACCAAACAGCAACTTGCATCACGTATGGCCCAGCACAGAAGAGCCAATTCCTCGGGTCAGGACTCAGCCGTGTATCTGCATCTTAAGGATAAAGGACATACCTTTGAAGA
Organism: Hymenochirus boettgeri; assembly: GCA_019447015.1. Lineage (NCBI taxonomy): Eukaryota > Metazoa > Chordata > Amphibia > Anura > Pipidae > Hymenochirus > Hymenochirus boettgeri. The sequence goes on from CM033469.1 coordinate 412,871,639, forward strand.
TTGTAATGTTAATAACTGGCAAAGGAACGTGACTGGTTCAAGAGAGGTGTTAAGGAGGCCATTTATGTGAAATAAGAAACCAAGCCTAAATAGAGGTGGGGGGGTTCGACACCAACTGTCGGCCATGCACTGCTGTTTTAACACCTTACTCTGGGCGTTCCTATAACACCTCTTAGCCACTATCCAATCACACCCTTAACACCTGGCTGTGAATTCTAATTGGGTTTTCCAGGGTACATAATTGCCACAGATTCTTGTACAAGTCATTCTGAATTGAGAAAGCCAGTCGGATGACTAGCGAAACGCCTTCAAGAACTACATTTCAAGTCCAGTTGATCTAATTGAATACAACAGATATACCATGACCTGGATGAATAAGAACCTTCACAAGCATCCTTCAGCTATGTTGCGGTGTAAAGCTTTCATACATACATGAAGAATTCCAGACGCAGTAATCCAAAGAACTCTGTGTTTTTAGGAGATTTTGTGAAAAATAAAATAAGATGATTCAAAGATTGAAATCCTATCTAAACCCACTTGGCAAGGAAAACCCCCCACTAAATGTCAATCTTCCACATCTCCTGAATCAAACGGTATGCCATATGCGTGGGTGCCCACAGAGACGTAGCCACCAACTAGCTCAAATGGGACGCATGCCTAAGTGTAATTACAAGAAAAAACCAAATTGCTCTGTAATTTGAACAGCCTAGGCTTTTTCAAAAGAAACAGCCCCGAAACGTGGAAGTACCCCACACAAACTATATATTTTTGGAATCTACACTCCTTCAGCTACATTACGGTGCCAAGCTTTCATACATACATGAAGAATTCCAGACGCAGTAATCAAAGAACTCTGTGTTTTTAGGAGATTTTGTGAATAATAAAATTAAATGATTCAAAGGTTGAAATCCTATCTAAACCCACTTGACAAGGAAAAAAAAATCATCTTAGGGAATGATAAACTTGGAATACGGGCATAAATGCCCGTTTTCCAATTCGAAATCCGATTCGAAATTCCCGATCGGAATCCGATCACTTCCCGGAAATCATTTTCCAGGAAGTGATTTTTCATTTACTGGCAAAGATCAGAAGTGATCACCAAATTTTGATCTCTGCCCCCATTTTTTTTCAAAGTCTTTGCTAAGTAAAATCCTATTTGTGAATGGAACTTTGCGTTCCATTCACAAAAAGTATAGTAAAGCTGTCACACTGACAGCTTTACTATAACAGGTACTGCACTGTGATCTGAATGGAGATCGCAGTGCAGTACCTCCACTACACCACCAGGGGCAGCATTGTATCTCTCGATGGGAAGAACCCGGTGAAGGAGGAAGCTCCATGACGTCACCGGGGTCTCCCTTTCCACATTGAAGACTTCTGTGGGACTGGCTGCTGCTATGAAGGTAGGATATCTCCCGATCCCCCCCCTCGGATTTGGATGAAACCAAGGGGGGATCGATTGGGCTGCCCCCTATCGCTCCTAGCACGGCCATTTTTTTTTTTTTTTTAAAGGGACAGCCACAGAACGTGTATTTCCTGCACAGAACGTGAATATACAATCTGTGGCAGTGAAAGGGTTAAACTTTCCAGGATCTTCCCAACCACTGAAGTTAAACTTACAGGCCTGTAATTACCCGGCTGTGAACGACGACCCTTTTTGAATATTGGAATAACATCAGCCTTTTTCTAATCCAGAGGCACACATCCGGACATGAGGGAATCTGCAAAAATAAGAAACAATGGCCTAGATAAAACTGAACTTAGCTCCATAAGGACCCAAGGATGTATTTTATCCGGTCCAGGAGATTTATTAATATTAACCTTATTTTCTTTATTTAACCTCTTTTCTACAGTTCTTTCTATACCATATCCTCGGTTAACCAAAGTGCACTTACATCTTTTATACCATTATTGCTACTATACTCTATATCTGTACTTGGATCTTCTATAGTGTATACAGAGGGGGGAAAAAATTCAAGACATTTGCTTTATCGCCATCCTCTGTAGAAACTTATCCTCATTAATTAATGGTGCCACATTCTCAGTCCTCATCTTCTTACTATTAATATACTTAAATAAGTTTTAAGGATTAGTGATACTTTGTTCAGCTATCCTACAGTCCACTTTTGTTCAGTACCTTTACCTGATAATAACTTATCCCAGTTAACATTCTGAAAAGCTACTTTTAACATGGGAAAATTTGCTTTCCCGAAATTAAAAGTCTTTGTTAACCCAGCGCACTTTACCTTTCGATAACAAAGTCCAAATGACACTATTTCATGGTCACTATTCCCTAAGCCTCCAGTTACCTTTATATTACCAGATCCAACACAACTCCTTTTCTAGTAGGAACTTCAACCACCTTTTTTTGTGTTGGCAGTTCCACTACCAGGGTAATTAAAGTCCCCCATAATGAGCACACTCCCCAAACTTGCAGCCCTTGCCAACTGCATATGAAGCTGACTCACCTCCTCTCTACTAGCATTTGGCGGCTTATAGCAGACACCAACAATGACATTACCCCCTTTCCTGTTGCCTAATTCCACCCATAATTGCCTCCACTTTAACCTCTATATCGCCAGTTATCACTTCTTTTAAATTTGGCTTCAATTCTTTTTTAACATAAACACATACTCCTCCCCCTTTTCATTTTTTCTCTGTCCTGCCTAAACAAGGCGTATCCTTCTAAATTTACAGCCTAGTCGTGAGAACTGTTCAACCACGTTTCTGCTATACCTATTACATCATACTTTATCATACATCATACATAATGCTTTACATTCCTACATGTCACTGTGGAAATAGGACTAGATGGTGTAACAACAGACTTCTAAATCGAAATCCCACTGACAGTAATACCTTGCTCCATGCCCGTAGGTATCACTGTGCTAAAGTGTTTATACCTAAAGGACAATAAATGCGAGCCAAATGAATAACATCCAAAAAAGAGCTTTATGCAGACACAATATGTACAAGGTTTGGTAATAGAGGATATAAACACAAGGTAGGATATCTAGAAAGCAAGGAAAGCAGTGGAAATGATGACACAAGATTACCCACTAGCAGAGAAAGCGTCACCTAAAGGTGATAGTAGATTCACATTTGTCACAAAATTTGACGAACAAAGTGAATCGATAGAATTTTTAATTAAAAACTGCTGGCCTATTTTGAAACAAGACACCAACAGGACTGTGTACTGAGAGCCGTTATCGCTCTCTATTGCCTCCTCTAGGCAATGCATTGAGCCTACAGCATCTCTTAGTGCATAGTGAATGGGGTTTTCCCATTCAGAAACTTTAACTCCAGCTACAGTCTCTGCTGTCATTAAAGTTTACATCTTAGAGAGCAGTTATCGGCTCGGTACTTTGCTTGCGGTGGTTGCGCGACACAACTTTTGCGTATTGTCACAACCACCTTTATGTTTTAAAGTCACGTTAACGTGACTTTAAGACTTAAAAAGCTGTTTGCGGCTTTCGGTACATAGCCTCTTAAATGTGGACATTTGTCCAAGGATACCCCTAGATTTTGTTACAAAAACAGCCTTTTCTTAAGGGACATATTACGCCACACAGACATATCCATAAAAGCCACTAAAGGGTTTAACAAAAGAAAAGGAACTTGTATGGGCTGTAACCATTGTGGTTCAATTATTAAAGGAGACAAAATCAGTCACCCAGTAAATGGACACACTATTTCATTGAGACATGTGGCAAACTGCAACACAAAGAACGTAGTCTATATGGTAAAATGTCCCTGGCGGAATGGCGTATATTGGACAAACTAATAGATCTATTAAAAAACAGAATACAGGAATGTTAAGGGGACATTAGGAATTTTAAATAGAATACACAAACCAATACGGAAGTAGCACGCCACTTTTATGACAAAAGACAGACAACTTAAATAGTGTACACTGGAAAAGGTAAACCTTCCCCAGCGAGGTGGTTGCATTAAAGGGCATCTCCACTGGAATAAAAATCTTTTGGTCATTAAAGGACAACTGTATGGTCTAAGCTCAGCCCCCTGCCTCAATCTGGAATCTATCCAATGGGAAGAAGCGATTCTTGCAGTATATCGCTTCCCATTGGTTAGGCCCTGGGCCAAAAGGGGGTGGAGCAACAACCAGTTGTCCTTTAAAACATTTTTATGAGAAATTTAATTGTATTTTAGTCTATTTTTCATGAGTTTCCATTATTGATTTGTATACCAACACGACGGATAGAGAAGTAATCAACCACAATCAACGTTATTGTGTTGGCACTTTCAGGGAGATTCAACCCTGGAAGTTGAATCTCCCCAACCAATCAGATCTTATTTAAAGTTTGAAAGCTAACATTGGTTGGGGCAAAATTAGCACCATTTATAACGATAAGAACTTTTTTTAAATAACCCAGTTTGTGTCTTATGTAATGTTGTAATATTTTAATTATGTACCTATTGCACAGGTTCTAGGCTTTACTACATGGAAGAAACATGATGGACATTCTATTACACAGATGAAACATGGATTTATTTTACAGCTTGGCAGTAATGGACACTTGAAATTTTATACAGAGATCACGGGTTGGTTACTTTTAAATTTGATGGATAGTTTGTGCACCTATGAACTGGGACTATGGTTCAAAGGTTTGGGGGGGGGGGTTGTCCTGTTTAAACGAACCTGTTACCACTTTTAACTTTTTAATTGAACAGTAAAAACATAATATACAATAGTTACATCAGATATTGTTGATATTGTTTGCAGATATTGTAATTAAATAAATTGAAATAATTAATTTCAAAGATTGTCAGTTTTCATTTGCTTGGGGCATTGGGTTTAGAGGGGGAGGGAGGGGTATGGGTGCCACTGCCAGAAGTACCAGATCTAATTAGTTGTGTCTTGATTATCCATCCAGAGTTTCCAGATCTTTGTGAATTTGTCTGGATATCCTCTTTTCCAGTATTTTGAGGTATGAGAGTGTAATGTTGAATAAAGTTGTGCTAAACTTGGATAGTCTGAGGCCATCCATTTGAGTACTATAGTCTTGAGGGCATAAAATAAAACTTCATTCAGGAAGATTCTGTAAAATTTGGGCCAGAGTTCTTCATCTAGCATACCTAGTATGGCACCGGTTAGCACTTATTGCTTGAGAAAGGACCCGCTGAGGCCTGAAACATGTCACATTTAAATTAAGTTTCCAGACACTAAATCTGCATCATGTTCCCTTCCTACTGCAGGGAACTATAAACTAGTTATGCTTTAGTCTTCTTGTTCTTACATAATTTTTCCAGTTGATGGTGCTGTGTAAAAGTATAAAAGGGAGAGCTCCCATGTGCTCAGCCTCTTTCTGACTTCCTGGAGTTTCCCCAGAGGACCCAGAGTAGGGTAGCTAGTGAGCAGCCTGAGCTCCAACAAGGAGATTTAGGAAGGACTAGAGTCCTGGGTATACCACCCAACAATAGGGACATAGTGCCAGACATAGGGGTAGAGGATTCCACTACAGTGATCTGAGAGCTGAGGTGGCACTAACAAGCTGCTTGTTATTTATGCTGTTTCTGATCCCTCTGGTTTGTGAGTATTTATATGATATCTGTGCCACGCTGTGTCACCTCTATTGTACTAATTGCAATGCTTTATTAATATTGTTCTGTTAATAAATAAGATACTGTTTAAATTTAAAAACTACTGGCGCCCATTTATTGCATTCTACCTAGAGTGGTAGTTCAGCAACACCCTGCCTCCAACATATGCGAGGGCCTACTCCTGATAAATAAGAGTCTTGTACATAGAATTTGGGTAAGGCTGACAGTCTCTGGAGTAAATTAACTACCCCCATTTTACTATCGCCTTACACTACTTTTCTAGTTTTGGAGATATCTGCCATCAGTCCCGTCTCATCAAACAGTCCTGCTGATCAGGAAGTGGCCTAGAACAGGTTTAAAGGGCATGTCCACCCCCAAAACTAAAATTTCCCCCACTACTTGCCCCACTTACCTTTCCCCTCTGCTCCAAATGCTTCTCCTGCAATGTCTGTCCAAAGTCTCAGAAGTGAAGAGTAGGAGCAAGCCTGGGAGTGGAAAGGTTTCCACTTCTTACCTTTCCTCTGAGAGGTTTCTGTATCAGCCTGATGTGAATGCTGATTACATCAGCCTGATACATTAAGCACAATCTAGGAGATTGAATAAAAGTTCTTATTGTTAAAAATGGTGTAAATTTTGCTCCAACCAATCAGATCTTATTTAACATTTGAAAACTAACATCTGATTGGTTGGGGCAAAACTAGCACCATTTTTAACCATAAGAACTTTTATTGAATCTCCCTGTATTTATATTGTACTTTATGGGAGACTGAACTTCCCTTTAATGCACAATAATCAGGAATCATATTGTAATTATATAAGATTACACACTACTTAAAATGCAAAATATGATTGCATAACAATGTCACATGCTGAAATTAGTAATGATGTAATGTACCAATTACTAATGATGTAATGTACCAATTACTAATGATGTAATGTACCAATTACTAATGATGTAATGTACCAATCACTAATGATGTAATGTACCAATCACTAATGATGTAATGTACCAATCACTAATGAAGTAATGTACTAATTACTAATGATGTAATGTACCAATTACTAATGTTGTAATGTACCAATCACTAATGTTGTAATGTACCAATCACTAATGATGTAATGTACCAATCACTAATGATGTAATGTACCAATCCTAATGAATATGTACAATCACTAATGAAGTATGTACAATTCTAATGATGTATGTACCAATTTACTAATGATGTAATGTACCGATCACTATTTGTAATGTACCAATCACTAAATGATGTAATGTACAATCAACTAAATGAGTAATGTACCAATCACTAATGAACATAATAATTGTACCAAATTAATGAGTCCAATTGATACAGTTATAAAAACAGCAGAATCAATTAAACTAAACAAAATTTACTATACTGAGAATTTTGATCACAATTGCAAAATCTGTGGGTCCCAACCCACTGACAATCCCAATATATTGAGAAGTTGGACATTTGACCTAAATATTCCCACAGTAAGTTATTTCCATGTGGTAGACATGCACTTGTCAGGTTTTTAGCTTCCTTTTTTCCAGGGGTTAGCTAGAAATCTTTGTCCCACATAGCAAAATTTTGGATGGGGACCCCCAAAGCAAAAAAATTTAACTACTTTACTTACATTGCATTACAAAGTTTGTCCCCCCAAGGAATTCACACAGACTTCCACTCTCAGAATCCTGTGTTTCCTAACCCATAGTGACTGTAAATTGAACTTGCTGTGGTAATTACCAATAAGTATGAGCTAGCATGTTATTCTGGATCCTGTATAGGGTCTCAGGATGTCCAATGGAGCTGTTCAGATTGAATTGCAACTTGTGGCAGGATTGCCTGGATCTGTGTTCAGATCTCAGTTAATACCATTTTGTCTGGATACTATAATACATGTGTCCCAACAGAGCATCTGCTTGTGTGAGAGCCCTGCAGGACAGATCTGTTGGTCACAGTAACAGTGGCTGCAGCCAGCAGTGCATGTGACAGACTGATCATGTGGTCCCATAGGGAACTGCATGATTGGCCGTAATTTACTAACTGACCCATTTGTCTGATACGGACGACCGAACTCGGTCGCGGCTGGCTGCCCCACACCATCACATATTTCCAGCTGACTAATCCGTGGCACTATTGGTTCGTTCCTGGTGTTTACCCAGCCTTAAGGTTCGTACACACATGCGATCGCGGGTGCCAACCCGTGACGCACAATGTGTACGAATGGCCGATAATCGTGCCATGTACGGGCACTTTATCGGCTAAAATGGCGTTCTGTCGATACACGGCACAAATATAATCCGAAACGTAATGCGCCGGCACCGGCGATCGCATGTGTGCACGAACCTTTAGACTTTATAGATTATAACTGCCAGGTAGGTGGTATTTGGAAGTGAGTGCAAATATGGTAAAGTTTATGACTCTAACAGGGAGATTCACCCAGAGGCACAAGCTCTCTGGGCAAATCTCCCATACGGGATTTACCAGAGGCTGTGGTTTTTTGGGTGAATCTCACCTGCACATAAGTATTTATCGCCAGCTATTAGTTGGTGTTTAATACTTACGTGTAAAGAGGCACGCAACCTCTGGTAAATTACTTTGAAACAGGCGCACTAGTGCCTCTTTGGTACACTCTCTGTGGAGCTTAGCTTCTCTATCCACACCTCTCCTAACATGTATATTCAATCAGTATTCTGTGGTCCCAAGTCCTAACCCCATAGGTTATTAAAATCTAGAACTTGTTGTGGTAAATACTAATAAATATGAACCTGCATGTTTATCAGGATACTGTATAGGATTAAAGGTGGTTATACATATATCCAATTTTACTTATCCAACCAAGCGCTCATGCAATATTAGTTTGATCTTGCCAGAACCATCTTTCCCTTTCTTCTATGCCACCGACAGTTGGTTCTGGCCGGATTGGTCTAATGTCGCCGGAGTGCTCGGTCGGGAAAGTAAAATCAGATATATGTATGGGCTGCTTTTGATGCCCAAAGGTTTAGATTGCCTGGGTCAGTTCTCAGACCTGCAGGTTTATTCCACAAAGACCCTCTATATTCTAGCTGGCAGGTAGTATAGGTAAGGGAGGATATAAGCGTGTGTTTGTTCATTATTTATATGATGCAATTATTTGTTGTTTTTTTTAGGAACTTCAGACTAATTTTATTATTGCTCCCCTGGATGTTTCCTGATGGTTCCTTGAGCACTACACATAGAAAACATACACACATAATTTCCACTGTGCACCGATGGGCACACTTTTGCTAGTATGTATATATGTATGTATCATTTTATTTATATAGTACCAATTGGGTATGCAGCACTGTTGGTGATGAAGCACTGGACACTATAAAATACAGAGTATACAAATATAAATAAAGTTTCAAAGGTTAAGATAAATATATCCTTATATTATATAAATAAATTATAAATTCATGGGGAATACAGGACATTGGGTTTTTTGGAGGTACTATGTAGGTGGGGGTGGATAAAAGTAATATAAATATGGACAGTGTTTATGTGTTGTTTAAGCACTAAATAAATAGTTATATCAATATTAACAAATATGTAGTAATGACATTAAAGTATATAGAAATCTAAATAAGGCAAAATCTATAAATAAATAAAAGTACTTGCACAGCCCCCACTCCTGTTTTGTATTGGTATCTTAAAAATGGACTGTTAAGACACACCCCAGGAAGTTTTACAGGGAGGCAATGGAAGCTTAAAAAGGAACATATTTCTCACTTCCCTTTTAGTTTGTATCCATTGGTGTGCTTAATATTAGATTGACAGCAGTGTTAGCGAATCAAAAAAATTTCTGAGTGCTAGTAAGGAAGTAGGAAGTTAGTAGGAAGTTGGAAGACTTATATGTCACACCCTTTGTAAAACATGTGACAGTCTCTCACCTCACCCCTCCCCTCTCAATAGACAAAAAGGAGAGCTGCTAATCGCTGGACAGTAAGAGATATCTATATATCAGGGATAGAAAACCAGTAGATTTCAGGTGTTTGGAAACTACAACTCTCAGAATTCCCTAACTACAGAGGGCTTGAAGAGGAATGCTGGGAGTTGAGTTTTCAAACATCTGGAGATCATTCATCCAGGTCATGGTATGGTCTGTGTATTCAATTAGATCAACTGTACTTGAAGTTTAGTTTTGAAGTCATCCGATTAGTTTTTTCAATTAGAATGACTTGTACAAGAATCTGTGGCAATTAGTGTCCTGGAAAATGGCAAATAGCATATCACAGCCAGGGGTGTAAGGGCATGAATGCATAGTGGTAAGAGGTTTTATATGAATGCCCAGGGTAAGATGTCAAAACAGCATTGTAAATGGCGGACAGTTGGTGTCAAACCCCCCCACCTCTATTTATGCTTGGTTTTTTTTCACATAAATGGCCTCTTGACACTCTCTTGAACCAGTCGGGAAGAATTTTCAAAAAAACTGTATCCCTGTCTGCTTTAAACCGAACAACACACTGAGGCAGCAATTGGTACATCCGAAAGACCCAATACCGAAAACACACACAAAATTACATCATATACACAGTGCAGCACAGTGAAGAAAGCTCTGATTTGTATGTGGGGGAGACCAAACAGCAACTGCATCAACGTATGGCCCAGCACAGAAGAGCCAATTCCTCTGGTCAGGACTCAGCCGTATACCTGCATCTTAAGGATAAAGGACATACCTTTGAAGATTGTAATGTTAACATATTGGCAAAGGAACATGACTGGTTCAAGAGAGGTGTCAAGGAGGCCATTTATGTGAAAATAAAGAAACCAAGCCTAAATAGAGGTGATGGGGTTCGACACCAAATGTCTGTCAATGTCTGACACCTTACCCTGGGCGTTCCTATAACACCTCTTAGCCACTATGCAATCACGCCCTTAACACCTGCCTGTGATATGCTAATTGGGATTTTCCAGAGTACATAATTGCCACAGATTCTTGTACAAGTCATTCTGAATTGAGAAAGCCAGTCGGATGACCAGTGAAACGTCTTCAAGAACTAAACTTCAAGCCCAGTTGATCTATTTGAATACAACAGATATTAATAGTTTATTAGATTATTTAAGCAATAGACCCAATAAAAGCCATGAATCGGTGTCCTGAACTGATAAAATGTAATAAGATTGAAACATGACAGGATAGTCTGGGTTTTTTATAGGACCTCACATTTACCAATAGTAATCCCTCTCTAACACATTTACCAATAGTGATCCCTCTCTTTCACATTTACAAATAGTGATCCCTTTGTAACACATTTACCAATAGTGAACCTTTTCTATCACATTACCAATAGTGATCCCTCTCTATCACATTTACCAATAGTGATCCCTCTGTAACACATTTACCAATAGTGATCCCTCTCTTTCACATTTACAAATAGTGATCCCTTTGTAACACATTTACCAATAGTGTACCTTTTCTATCACATTTACCAATAGTGGTCCCTCTCTATCACATTTACCAATAGTGATCCCTCTGTAACACATTTACCAATATTGATCCCTCTCTATCACATTTACCAATAGTGATCCCTCTGTAACACATTTACCAAGTGATCCCTCTCTAACACATTTACCAATAGTGATCACTCTCTATCACATTTACCAATAGTGATCCCTCTCTCACATTTACCAATAGTGATCCCTCTCTCACATTTACCAAAAGTGATAACTCTCTATCACATTTACCAATAGTAATCCCTCTCTTACATATTGACCAATAGTGATCCCTCTGTAACACATTTACCAATAGTTATCCCTCTGTAACAAATTTACCAATAGTGATCCCTCTCTAACACATTGACCAACAGTGATCCCTCTCTAACACATTTACCAATAGTGATCCCTCTCTATCACATTTACCAATAGTGATCCCTCTGTAACACATTTACCAATAGTGATCCCCCTCTAACACATTTACCAATAGTGATCCCTCTTAAACATTTACCAATAGTGATCCCCTCTAAAAACATTTACCAATAGTGATCCCTCTCTAACACATTTACCAATAGTGATCCCTCTCTAACACATTTACCAATAGTGATCCCTCTCTAACACATTTACCAATAGTGATCCCTTTGTAACAGAATCCCTGGTGACAGGGGTTGCGGGTTCTCTTTTGGAGGAGAGCGAGATGATCCGAGCTGCTGAGTTTTTAGAAATGACCGTCCAGGAGTCCAAGTAGTAGAATGTTACAGTAGTCGAGACAGGAGATTATAAGGGCATGCATGTGCATTTTTGTAGTGTAGCGAAAGAGAAAAGGGTGATATTGTGAAGGAGAAAATTACACATCCTTGTGACATTGTTAATGTGATGATGGAAGGAAAGAGAGAAGCCAAAGATTACTCCAAGACAGCGTGCAGATTCAACTGGGTTAATGACCATATTGTCAATAGAGATGGAGAAGGGTGGACTAGGTCCTAGTTTAGGGGGGGAAATAATTTAGTTTTAGATAGATAGAGTTTAAGGTGCTGGTGCGTCATATCCAGGTGGAAATATAGACCAGACATTTAGAGATTTGGGATTGAACTTCAGGGGTTAGCGCGGGGGTGGACAAGTAAATTTGAGTATCATCAGCGTAGAAGTGATACTTAAACCCAAAAGAACTGATTATTTCTCCCAGGAGATAAGTGTAGGGGAGAAACAGCAAGGGTCAAACCGAGCCCTGAGGGACCCCCACACTAAGCGGAACAGGAGAGGAAGTCTTATGAGCAAAAAAGACAGAAAAGCATCTGTTAGAGGGAAAAGACAATCATGCAGCAGCTTGATTTCGGATGCCCAAATAATTTAGAATTTGCATAAAAAGAGGTCCACAGTATCAAAGTGTCATAGTATCCTGCTGCTTTCACGACCAGGAAATGCAGCAGAAGGCCGGCGCTGGAACTACAGCTGTAAATTTAGGGTTCGATTTCTGGCATATAGACCTACCAAGAGCAAGGGCAAGAGCAAGGGCAATAGCTGTTTTTTTGTGGAGAGGGTGGAGATTTAATTGAAGAACGGGAGGTAAGGGAGATGAGTCTTACCTACCGTTCTACAATTGATCTAGCTGGAGCCGGCAGCAAAATAGTTAAACTTACCCACAATTGCTGCTTCCTCTGATAGGTCCTGACTTCATCCACACTCTGTTGTATGAATGGGGGAATACTGATGCAAGTGGGATACTGTTTTATTTGGGACATTTGGAAGATCAATATTTGGTGAAATTTTTTATTGTGTGCTTGGGGGTAATTCTTATTGCAGTATTTTGTTACCCCATGGAACGATCATACAGCCTTTCCTTCGTAAATGTATGATTGCGGCCGCATATTAATTATTATTGTCAATTCGCTAACGCAGGATATTGCAAAGGTAAATAGCGTTATTATCACCGTATTTATACAGCTGATCATTTGTGGCAGCAACACTATAGCAGGAAGTAAATGGAACCATAACATCTACCAATATTAGACCAGGGCTGAAACTGAGAATTTACCAACATTCAGGGATTTAGCAGAAAATATATGTGGAAATAAGACCCCTATTTGACTTATAGGAAAATAGAAAAATTCAGAACCCTGAAAAACAATCATTGAACCTCACCTCGAATAGCAGTCATCAGAAAACCGTGTGTCGTATTACAGTAAATGCTGAAAAATAGCCTAATGCTCGCCCCTGGACCCTTATTTGTATTGAAAAACACTTCACAATGTATTGACACCATCCAGGGACCCACTGGCAGGCTTGATATATGGCTACTGCGTTTTCACCACCTCAGACTTGGTGATTATGAAATGCTGAACTTAAAGTGACACTAAAAGCGTCAAAATAACTTTCGATTGTTGCTTTCCATAATTGACATCCTTTCTAATGTCCCCACTCTCATATCTGTGTCTTCCAGCATCATGAAGAAATATAATTGGTTCTGACTTAATCCAACATTGCCCCCTCCCTGAAGTAGACAGTGCCCCTAACCTGTGTCTCTGACATACAAGACTACTAGGCATGCCCAGTTCAGACATTGCTATAGCTTAATCTGCATATCCAACCACTAGGTTTCCAAGTTTTTTCTCTCTCTCTTGTTCGCTACCTGGTTGTGATTTTAATAGGAGAATTAAAGGTTCAACATGAGTTAAAGTAAATGTGCAGAAAGTGCTTGCAATAGACTTGGATTTTTTTTGCAGCACTTCGAAGGGTCTTTTTACTTGTATGTGCTTTTATCTACCATTTTTTAATTTCACACATTAAACCTATGTATGACCTGTATGTATTTATGATTGTGGGGAAACCGCCCAGAGTAAACTTACACGGGAACAGGGAGAATAAACTAATTCCTTAGAGATGTGTCAAAGGGTGGACTCAAACCCAGGACTTTTATCTTTATTGAGCCACCATTAGTAAAATGTAGGCCAGTTCATTTTAATTAAACTATGAAATAATGTGTCAGTACCTGGGTATATCCGTACAGGTTCAGTATCTGGGCTACTGGTAGTGATGTATAAGATAAATGATCCCCAATAAAACCAGCAATGTTTCTGTTTCCCACACAAGAGTAATTGGAACGGGCTCCCTGGTACCAGATAATAACTGGAACACGCTCCTCACTGCCTTCTGGGGATCTCCGCAGGAATCGTATATGTGGTATCCTACCGTCAGGTTGGGCAACAGATCTGGGTCCTTGTTGGTCCTTTCAGCGAAATATCGGACAATCCAAAGGTGGACAGTTTGCTTTATCCTGATGCTGCGATAATAAATAATACAGATAAGATTATAGATATTATATCCGGAGCAAATGATATTAATACAAGGAGAACAATAGAGAAATCAACTTGGGCTAGAAAAAATTCATAAGTTCAATTCAGTTAGTTTGACGGAACAGCAAGGAGGAAAGAATGTTCACAATGTTCCTCTTCAGTAGGAAGACAAGTATGAGGTTTGGCATTTGGATATTGGTTAATTAAGTTAATTAGAGGAAGCAGTAAAGCACAATCACCAAAGCTTAACAAACGTTCAGCACAAACGAATCTTCCCCAAAACCCCATGTTCACAATACTTACCTATCTCCTGGTGCTCCATCTTACTAAAGGGCATGTCCACCCTGAAAACTATCTTTCTCCTAGGTAGGTGCCAGTGCCCACCTCCAAATGCCGTAATATTTCTTTAAAAAAAGCCTCAGATTGATGCTTACAAAGCCTTCTCTCCCGCAACGTCTACGATCCTGCTCCCTGCTTGCGGAAGTTGCAAGCAGGGGCTGGACCCGCAGCCACGTCTGTGATTAGCTAAGAGCGGCCAAGGCTCCGTAAGTAACATCTATGGATTTAAATAAAATATTAAGGCGATTGGGGGTGGGAAGGGGTCACTTACCTTATGCCAAAAGGGAGTTCATGCTAGGTGCCACGGCTGCAGAGGATGGATCCGGATGGGGGGGGCCCTCCCCTGCGATGTCATGCCTTGTTGAGGGAAGGAAAAAACAGGCACCGGATGAATCACTGACAGCTTCTACTCTGTAGTATAGTATAGTATAGTACGTATAATATAGTATAGTATAATATAGTACAGTATATAATAGTATTTGAGGTTAATAAAGACATATGTCCATCCAGCCAACCCATCTAGCAATATCCTCATTTCCTGCCTAATGTTGATCCAGAGGAAGGCAAAAAAAAAATCCTCCAAATTATGAAGGGAAAAAATTCCTTCCTGACTCAAGTGGCAATGGAAATTTCCCTGGATCAACTCTACTTTAGTATCAATACCAGTAACTTGTAATTCCTTGTTTGCAGAAAACATCCAGCTTTCTTTGAAACTGAACAATGAACCTGCCATAACAACGTCCATGGAAGACAGTTCTGTGTCAGTTTTGTGTCGTCAGCAAACACAGAAACCTTACTGACAATACCCACTTCCAAATCATTAATAAACAGGTTAAATAGAAGCGGCCCCAACACAGAACCCTGTGGCACCCCACTTAGCACTTAAGTCCATAATGATGAAGCCCCATTTACAACTACTCTCTGCATCCTATTCATAACCAATTTTCTACCATGTACACAAAGTGCTGCCCAGACCAACCGAAACTTAGCTTGTACATTAGTCGCCTATGGGGGACTGTATCAAAAGCCTTTGATACTGCCGAGTACAACGATACCAGATACATGTGGGTACCCACTTTTCCTGACCCCCACAAAAAACTGTACCTTCAAGAATATTACACCAATTGAAGATGTTACCAATTCTTGACGGTTAACATAGAATATTCTCCAAATAACTAAAACTATCCCACAAGTGAGATTATTTAGAAACTACACACCCGCAGGATATTATGAGTTAGGTAAGTTTCAACAAAATGCAGATGCCTGGGTGCAGTGCTTCGTCCAATTGAAAGTTATTTTCTCACCATTTCCTTTTTTCCCTCACTGTAAAATTAGAGACAAAATCAAATGCAAATTCAGTAAAACCTAAGAGGGAAGTTCAAACGCATCTCAAATATGAAAGCCTAACCCCTCTCGTATAAAAAGGTATGCCACATTGGGTGTACCCAGAGACATAGCTACCAACTGGAGATGGTCGAACTATATAAAGTTTGGTCCGTTTTTGAACTTTCGAACTTTCAAACTCCAGAGAAAGTTCGAAAGTTCATTCGGACCCATTCAAGTGTTATGCGGGATTGATAGTTCGAAAAGTCCGAGGGAATTACAGCTAAACTAATAGTGGTAACTTACTAAAATGGCTGTGGC
The DNA here is from genome assembly GCA_019447015.1 of Hymenochirus boettgeri. Classification (NCBI taxonomy): domain Eukaryota; kingdom Metazoa; phylum Chordata; class Amphibia; order Anura; family Pipidae; genus Hymenochirus; species Hymenochirus boettgeri. Next base: position 412,887,939 of record CM033469.1, read on the forward strand.
ACCGGGAAATGGTCTGGGGAACATGTCACTGTCACTAAAACTTCTTAAAAAACTTCAAAAAAGTCAGGCAGGCAATTGTCGGGTTTTGCGCAAGCTACTCAACATAATCAAGATATAAACGAAACGAAGAACCTTCCTGTTAGCGAACGGTCCTTCCTAGGCTTAGCAAATGGTACATTAGAGGTTGGATAGTGTACTGGCACCGCCTTTGACATGGGAGATAGGGTTCGAATCCTGGCTAGGGAGCTATACAAATGTTTGGATTATTATAATACCTAGTAATATAATAACCATATAATAATAAGTGGCCTGATTATAATGGGAGCAACAGTGGATTATATCTTATAAAAATCATACTTTAACAACTACGAGTTTGTAGTGATGATTTTTATAAGAATATTCACCACTGCTGCTCCCATACATGTGCCTTCCTTCCACACCTTCCCTGTAAACAAGCAAGAAAAAAAACACCGATAAAACACACAGACCTTACTGTGTAGAAAATCCTTCTGTCCTCCATGTGAAATGTATTCTCACCGGTAACCTTTTAAATCCTGCCAGCCATGATTCAACTTCTGCTGGTTCAGTCCGTGCAAGTGAGGTTAAACAGAGCGGCTCTTCCAGCACTGACAACTTCGCGGGAGTCATTACGGAAGTCAGTAGCTGGAAGAGCCGCATCGTTTAACCTCACTTGCACGGACTGAACCAGTGCGTAGTTGAATCATGGCTGGCAGGATTTAAAAGGTTACCGGGTGAGAGATACATTCAGATGGAGGACTCAGAAGGATTTCTGCACAGTAAAAGGTCTGTGTGTTTTATCATCTCTTTTTCTTTCAGGGTTTGACAGGAAAAGTGCCGGGAAGTGGAGGAGAAAATTCCAGAAAAAAAACAGTTAAAGTTAAAGTCGTGGTATGTCATTCCTCTATTTATTATTTACTAATTATTGCAGGGCTGACAGGGAATATACTGTTGTTTAATTACTAGGGAAGGATAACAGCTGGAGGTGCCATCAAATTACATTTTTAAAACTTTATATTATAAGAAATAATCGCCCATTACAGTGGATATAAGGTTTATAAAGTCACCTCGGAGTTCCCGTCCTGATAAAAGCACTCGACCTTCGGTCTCGCTTTTATATGGCCAGGGAAATCCTCAGTGACTTTATTTCCTTATATCACACTGTAAGGGGCGCATTATCCCTTATATATAACTATATATAATAAACCATATAATACCCTATATATAAACCATATAATACCTAGTAATATAATAGCCATATTACTAGGTTATATATGGTATTATATATAGGTTATTATATAATTGGGGTATTATAATAATACAAAAATTTGTGCATTATTACATAACTCTAAAAAGGTACGCAATTACAAGAAAAAAAATCAAAGTGCTCTGTAATTTGGAACAGCCTACTCTTTTTCAAAGAAACAGCCTTGATACTTGGAAATACCCCCCCACAAACTCTATATTTTAGAAATCTACACACCTTCATCTACGTAACATTGTCATGCTTTCATATATACATGAAGAATTCCAGAACAGTATTCCATAGAACTTGGGCTTTTAGGAGATTTTTGTAAAAAATAAAATAAGGTGATTCAAAGGTTGAAATCCTACTTAAACCCACCTGACAAGCAAAAAACCAGTAAATGTCAATCTCCCACATGTCTTGAATAAAACGGTATGCCATATGCGTGGGTGCACACAAAGGAAGAAGAAACATGGTGTCCTATGATGTGACATCTCTCTTCACTTGTATACCCACCAAGGAGGCGTGTTGACATGGTGAGAAAACGGCTGGGCCAAGACAGCACTCTTACGCAGACAAACTGATCTCAACCCAGAACAGGTGTGTTCCTGTTGGACTTGTGCCTGAATACCACCTATTTCAAATAAAGGGATAAGTTCTATAAGCAAAAACATGGATGTGCTATGGGATCTCCAGTTTCACCTATTGTGGCCCAACCTTTACATGGAGGAGGTAGAAACAAGGCGCTTAATACCTTAAGGGCATAGCACCCAGCCACTGGTTCAGATATGTTGATGACACCTGGGTTAAAATCCACCCAGAGGAAGTACAAGCTTTCACAGAACACATTAATGCGGTGGACCAAAACATTAAATTCACAAGGGAAGAGGTACAAAAACAACAAACTGGCTTTCTTGGCTGCTTGGTAGAAGTTAAGGAAAATGGTAAACTGGAAGTAGAGGTTTACAGAAACAACACACCAAGCATCCGTATTTGATGTTTGACTCCCACCACCCTTTAGATCACAAGCTGGGTGTCATCAGAACCCTGCAACACAGAGCCGGAACATCCCCACTAGCACAGAGGCGAAGGTAAGAAATGAAACATCTCAGAGGAGCCCTTAAAACTTGTGGATATCAGACTGGGCCTTTGTCAAAAGAAGTAGAAGGAAAGAAAAGAACACGAATCCAACAGTGAAGGGAAAAGCAAGAAGGGGAAGGAAACATGGTCATCCCATATGTAGCAGGGGTCTCCGAGAAATTAAGAAGAATTTTCAAAAAACTCGTATCCCTGTCTGTTTAAACAAACAAACACACTGAGGCAGCAATTGGTACATCCGAAAGACCCAATACCTAAACACAAGAAAAGCGACATACATATTGCAGTGCAGTGCAGTATGCTCTAGATTTGTATGTGGGGGAGACCAAACAGCAACTCGCATCAAGTATGGCCCAGCACAGAAGAGCCAATTCCTCGGGTCAGGATCAGCCGTGTATCTGCATCTTAAGGATAAAGGACATACCTTTGAAGATTGTAATGTTAACATACTGGCAAGGAACGTGACTGGTTCAAGAGAGGTGTTAAGGAGGCCATTTATGTGAAAATAAAGAAACCAAGCCTAAATAGAGGTGGGGGGGGTTCGACAACCAACTGTCTGCCATGTACAATGCTGTTTAACACTTACTCGGGCCGTTCCATAACACCTCTTAGCCACTATCCAATCACACCCTTAACCCTGGCTGGATATGCTAATTGGGATTTTCCAGGGTACATAATTGCCACAGATTCTTGTACAAGTCATTTGAATTGAGAAAGCCAGTCGGATGACTAGCGAAACGCCTTCAAGAACTACATTCAAGTCCAGTTGATCTAATTGAATACACAGATATACCATGACACTGGATGATAGAAACCTTCAACAGCATCCTTCAGCTATGTTGCGGTGAAAAGCTTTCATACATACATGAAGAATTCCAGACGCAGTAATCCAAAAACTCTGGTTTTTAGGAGATTTTGTGAAAATAAAAATAAGATGATTCAAAGATTGAAATCCTATCTAACCCACTTGGCAAGGAAAAAACCCACTAAATGTCAATCTTCCACATCTCCTGAATCAAACGGTATGCCATATGCGTGGGTGCCCACAGAGACGTAGCCACCAACTAGCTCAAATGGGACGCATGCCTAAGTGTAATTACAAGAAAAAACCAAATTGCTCTGTAATTTGAAACAGCCTAGGCTTTTTCAAAAGAAACAGCCCCGAAACGTGGAAGTACCCCACACAAACTATATTTTTGGAATCTACAATCCTTCAGCTACATTACGGTGCCAAGGCTTTCATACAACATGAAGAATTCCAGACGCAGTAATCAAAGAACTCTGTGTTTTTAGGAGATTTTTGTGATAATAAAATTATAATGATTCAAAGGTTGAAATCTATTCAACCACTTGACAAGGAAAAAAAAAATCATCTTAGGGAGATAAACTTGGAATACGGGCATAAATGCCCGTTTTCCAATTCGAAATCCGATTCGAAATTCCCGATCGGAATCGATCATCACTTCCGGAAATCATTTTCAGGAAGTGATTTTTCATTTACTGGCAAAGATCAGAAGTGATCACCAAATTTTGATCTCTGCCCCCATTTTTTTTCAGTCTTTGCTAAGTAAAAAACCTATTGTGAATGGAACTTTGCGTTCCATTCCAAAAAGTTATAGTAAGCTGTCACACTGACAGCTTTACTAAAACAGGTACTGCACTGTGATCTGATGGAAGATCGCAGTGCAGTACCTCCACTACACACCAGGGGCCAGCATTGTATCTCTCGATGGGAAGAACCCGGTGAAGGAGGAAGCCCATGACGTCACGGGGTCTCCCCTTCCACATTGAAGACTTCTGTGGGCTGGCGCTGCTATGAAGGTAGATATTATCACCGATCGACCCCCCTATCGCTCCTCAGCACGGCCATTTTTTTTTTTTTTTTAAAGGGACAGCACAGAACGTGTTTTCTGCACAGAACGTGAAATACAATCTGTGGCAGTGAAAGGGTTAAACTTTCCAGGATCTTCCCAACCACTGAAGTTAACTACAGGCCTGTATTACCCGGCTGTGAACGACGACCCTTTTGAATATTGAATAACATCACGCCTTTTTCTAATCCAGAGGCACACATCCGGACATGAGGGAATCTGCAAAAATAAGAAACAATGGCCTAGATAAACTGAACTTAGCTCCATAAGGACCCAAGGATGTATTATCCGGTCCAGAGGAGATTTATTAATATTAACCTTATTTTCTTTATTTACACTCTTTTCTACAGTTCTTTTCTTATACCATATCCTCGGTTAACCAAAGTGCACTACATTTTATACCATTATGCTACTATACTCTATATCTGTACTGGATCTCTATAGTGGTATACAGAGGGGGGAAAAAAATTCAAGACATTTGCTTATCGCCCATCCTCTGTAGAAACTTATCCTCATAAATAATGGTGCCACATTCTCAGTCCTCATCTTCTTACTATTAATATACTTAAATAAGTTTTAGGATTAGTGATACTGGTTCAGCTATCCTACAGTCCACTTTTGTTCAGTACCTTACCTGATAAAAATATCCCAGTTAACATTCTGAAAAGCTACTTTTAACATGGGAAAATTTGCTTTCCCGAAATTAAAGTCTTTGTTAACCACAGCGCACTTACTTTCGATAACAAAGTCCAAATGCACCTATTTCATGGTCACTATTCCCTGCCTCCAGTTACCTTTATATTACAGATCCAACACAACTCTTTTCTAGTAGGAACTTCAACCCACCTTTTTTTGGTTGTGGCAGTTCCACTACCAGGGTTAAAGATCCCCCATAAGAGCCACCCTTCCCCCCCAAACTTGCCCAGCCCTTGCCAACTGCTATGATGAAGCTGACTCCACCTCTCTCTCTAGCATTGCGGCTTTATAGCAGACACCCAACAATGACATTACCCTTCCTGTTGGCCTAATTCCACCCATAATGCCTCCCACTTTAACCTCTTATATCGCCAGTTATCACTTTTTAAATCTGGCTTCAATTTTTTTTAACATAAACAACATACTCCTCCCCCTTTCAGTTTTTCTCGTCCTGCCTAAACAAGGCGTATCCTTCTAAATTTTACAGCTAGGGTAGAACTGTTCAACCACGTTCTGCTATACCTATTACATCATACTTTATTCATACATCTAACATAATGCTGTACTTCCTACATGTCCACTGTGGAATAGGACTAGATGGTGTAACAACAGACTTCTAATCGAAATCCACTGACAGTAATACTTGCTCCATGCCCGTAGTATCACTGTGCTAAAGTGTTTATACCTAAAGGACAATAAAATGCGAGCCAAATGAATAAACATCCAAAAAGAGCTTTATGCAGACACACATATGTACAAGGTTTGGTAATAGAGGATATAAACACAAGGTAGGATATCTAGAAAGCAAGGAAAGCAGTGGAAATGATGACACAAGATTACCCACTAGCAGAGAAAGGTCACCTAAGTGATAGTAGATTCACATTTGTCACAAAATTTGACGAACAAAGTGAATCGATAGAATTTTTAATTAAAAACTGCTGGCCTATTTTGAAACAAGACACACACAGGACTGTGTACTGAGAGCCGTTATCGCTCTCTATTGCTCCTCTAGGCAATGCATTGAGCTGAAGCATCTCTTAGTGCATAGTGAAGGGTGGTTTTCCCATTCAGAAACTTAACTCCAGCTAAAGTCTGCGTCATTAAAGTTTACATCTTAGAGAGCAGTTATCGGCTCGGGGTTACTTGCTTGCGGTGGTTGCGCGACACAACTTTTGCGTATTGTCACAACCACCTTATGTTTAAAGTCACGTTAACGTGATTTAAGACTTAAAAAGCTGTTTGCGGCTTTCGGTACTAGCCTCTTAATGTGGACATTTGTCCAAGGATACCTAGATTTTGTTACAAAAACAGCCTTTTCTTAAGGACTATACGCCACACCGACATATCCATAAAAGCCACTAAAGGGTTTAACAAAAGAAAAGGAACTTGTATGGCGTAACCATTGGGTTCAATTATTAAAGGAGACAAAATCAGTCACCAGTAAATGGACACACTAATTTCATTGAGACATGTGGCAAACTGCAACACAAAGAACGTAGTCTATATGGTAAAATGTCCCTGGCGGAATGCGTATATGGACAACTAATAGATCTATTAAAAAACAGAATACAGGAATGTTAAGGGGACATTAGGAATTTTAAATAGAATACACAACCAATACGGAAGTAGCACGCCACTTTTATGACAAAAGACAGACAACTTAAATAGTGTACACTGGAAAAGGTAAACCTTCCCCGCGAGGTGTTGCAATTAAAGGGCATCTCCCACTGGAATAAAAATTTTGGTCATTAAAGGACAACTGTATGGTCTAAGCTCAGCCCCCTGCCTCAATCTGGAATCTATCCAATGGGAAGAAGCGTTCTTGCAGTATATCGCTTCCCATTGGTTAGGCCCTGGGCCAAAAGGGGTGGAGCAACAACCACGTTGTCCTTTAAAACATTTTTATGAGAAATTAATTGTATTTTAGTTATTTTTCATGAGTTTCCATTATGATTTGTAACCAACACGACGGATAGAGAAGTAATCAACCACAATCAAACGTTATTGGTTGGCACTTTCAGGGAGATTCAAACTGGAAGTTGAATCTCCCCAACCAATTCAGATCTTATTAAAGTTTGAAAGCTAACATTGGTTGGGGCAAAAATTAGCACATTATAACGATAAGAACTTTTTTTAAATAACCAGATTTGTGTCTTATGTAATGTTGTAATATTTTAATATGTACCTATTGCACAGGTTCTAGGCCTTTACTACATGGAAGAAAAACATGATGGACATTCTATTACAAGATGAAACATGGATTTATTTTAACAGCGTTGGCGTAAGAATGGACACTTGAAATGTTTATACAGAGATCACGGGTTGGTTACTTTTAATTTGATGGATAGTTTGTGCAACCTTGAAACTGGGACTATGGTTTCAAAGGTTTGGGGGGGGGGGTGGGGTTGTCCTGTTTAACGACCTGTACCACTTTTAACTTTTTATTGACAGTGAACAGTAAAAACATAATATACAATAGTTACATCAGATATTGTTGATATTGTTTGCAGCTAATTGTAATTAAATAAATTGAAATAATTAATTTCAAAGGATTGTCAGTTTCATTTGTTGGGGGCCATGGGTTAGAAATTTAGGTAAAGCCAAGAATCCGCTTCGTTCTTGCTGCTGTTCGAAAAAAGTATGGAAAGGTGTCCTCTAAGCACTTGTGACGGGTCTGGTAGCTCCATAACTGCCTGAATATGGAATCACACGGTTATCTCTTGTAACTCACTTTCAGTCCCCTCAGGAATTATAACCTGAATTAGATTTAATTGTTAAAAGATTCACATTTTCTAATATCTCCATATGAAATCTAAGATTACCCATCACCACCATGGCTGAATGTGATGATATGAACATGAACACAATTAAGGTATTTATGGTATGATACCATACTTAACATTAATTTATTTCACCACATACAGTAAGGACACCTGACAGAGCCTCCATTAGAGTAAAGGTAGCCATACACGGATGTGTTTTCCGATCAGATTTTCATTTGGCAAAACAATCAAAAATCTGATCTGAAGAACCTTTATAAAAAAAAACAATATTGCGCAAATGACGTTCCATAGATTTCAGATTGAAAATAACAGAAGGTCTAGTTCTGGTATTTTCTTGGTCGATCATTTTATTTTTTTTTTTGCTAGACCCTTCGTTCTCTTAAAAGACACAACACGGTCCTTGATAAACCAAACAATTTGATTGAATTCTTTGAATTGATCAGACTATCAATGTCAGGTATGGGGGCCTTAAGACAAGTCTTGGCCAATAAGCATGCAACCAGTCAGAGCAGTGAATATTGACAATCTCGGATATAAAAGGACAGTTAAGATTGCAAGTTAGGTAACTTCCCTTGTTCAATAAAAAATCTGCCGCAAGTCAGCAATGTCCTAACACAATGCTTTTAAAATCTTTTGCTGAAGTTTTTGAACCTTACTAGAACTAAGCATTGCAGAACTGGGCTATGAGGATATTATATCCTGAGCTGTGGTCCATGAGAATTATAATCCGTTCTGCTGACTGGGCCAGGAGGCTTGTGTTTGATGTGCTGTTGAACTGATCTAAGAATTTCATGGCAGCCTTTTGTTTTTGATAACTGTATAAACACAACTGATCTCACTGAAAAATGACATACCCTCTTTACATTGACAACACCGTCCTTTCCACAAGCCCCCTCCAAATTAAGTTTGCCCCAATGCTCAGCCCATTGTGTAATCCTTTATCCCTTATATTATATAAATTCATTTATATTTTTATGGAGATTGCATTGAGATTGCATTGAGTTTTTAGGAGCAACTAACTAGGTGTGGTATATAGCACTATCCACATGGAAGGTCCATATGGTTGTGTTAATTGTACTATTTCATTCAAATCACCATAATCCTACACACATACCAAGTAATAGTCCTACTACCCTACTACTGAAAACGATGTCCGAACTATTGGAAGTTCGGTCCGTTTTCGAACTTTCGAACTATGGTCAAAGTTTTCGAAAGTTCGAAAACGGACCCATTTAAGTCCATGGGAGGCAACTATTCGAAAAGTTCGAGTCAATCACAATAAATCCAATGTAACTTAATGTAAATGGCTGTGGACCCCTTGGAAATGGTCTGGGGAATGTTCCAATATACCGGACTTTTCGGAAAAGCGATTTTACAAATCTCACACCCCGCCTCTTTCGACCTTTCGCGTTCGTAAACGTTGAGGTAACAGGACATTTTCTCTCGCAGATTCGATGCTCGCCTATAGCTGTATGGAGACTTTTACTCGCAGTCTTGCGATGTTCGCCGCCCACGTCTATACCATTACCACATTTTACTTCTCGCATCGAAACGTTCGAACATCGTAAATCATCGAAGTCCGGGAAATATCGAATCCGCGTCCGAGAATTCGACGAAGTTCCGGGGTCCTTTCGAACTCGAACAGTTCGGCTCGAACTCGGGTTCGGTTCGAGTTCTAATGCCATCCCACTACTGAATACAAAAACAATTTATATACAATTATAACTAAACTTCTTACTTTACTGGACACCCTAGTTTTTCAAATGATTTAAAAATAATAGTTAAGACACACCTCCATGATTTCACAGGTCTCTCCATGGAGACACTAAAGGAATGGAATTTTCTAACATCCATGAGAGGTTGCTGATCTTACAACATGTTAGCCATCAAACAAAATCTCTATACACTGTCCAGGACAAACCGGAAGTGTAATGGAAGTTCCGTATTACACACCCTGATGCGCTGTTTGTAAACCATGACACTGTCTTGAGCCAATAGAAATTCTTTAGATTCTCACATTTAATTCTCCCCTCCGTCCCCTCTCCATAGAAGTAATGAGCATCAGTTTCTGGTTTCTAGACAGGAGGTTTCTGTTATATTAATGACTTTGCATGTCTCTGAATCGACCCAGTCATTCCTTGAGAGAATGGCAGTTTCCCCCCCTAAATTAATATATTAAACAGAGGCTGGTCAGGGCACCTTCATTATAGAAGAAGCTCTACTTCATTTTATAATCTTAGGGAGCTTTTAAGCTACTTTATTATATCCAAACCTCTCCATAACTTTTTAAAGCTAATCAAGCATCCCTGTGTTTCCTTACGCCTAGGACTGTAAATCTGGAACTTGCTGTGGTAATTACACAAAATTGTAGCCTAGCATTTTATTCTGGATCCTGTATATAGGAGTTCTCAAGGTATGTTCCAAATGGGAGCATTGTTCAGATTGAATTGGCACATTGTGGCAGGATTTGCTGGATCTGTGTTCAATCTCAGTTAATACCATTTTGTCTGATACATATACATCCGTGTCCCAACAGGGTAGCATCTGCTTTGTGTGAGAGCCCTGCCATGTACAGATGACTGTTGGGTCACAGTTAAGTGGCTGCAGCCAGCAGTGCATGTGACAGTACGGATCATAGTGGTCCGATAGGTGAACCGATGCATTGTGCCCGTAATTTATTACTACTGACCCATTTGTCCTGATCCGGACGACCGAACTCGGTCCCGCGGGTACTGGCTGCCGCCACAACCATCACCATATTTCCAGCTGACTAACCCGTGGCACATTGGTTTCGTTTCCTGGTGTTTACCCGCCTTTAACGGTTCGTACACACATGCGACTCGCGGTGCCAAACCGATGCACGCCAATGTGACGAATGGCCGATAATCGGCCATGACGGGCACTTTGAATCGCTAAAAATTGGCCGTTCTGTGGTCGATACACGTCCACAACAAATATAAACCGAAACGTAATGCAGACGCGGCACCGGCGATCGCATGTGTGCACGTACATCTTAACTTTAGCGATTTATACTGCCAGGTAGGTGGTATTTGGAAGTGAGTGCAAATATGGGTAAAGTTTATGACTCTAACATGTGAGATTCACCACAGAGGCACAAGCCTCTCTGGCAAATCTCACCATACTGGATTTACCAGAGCTGTGGTTTTTTTGGGTAAGCTCCACCTGCACATAAGTATTTTATCGCCAGCTATTAGTTGGTGTTTTAATACTTACGTGTAAAGGCAGCCGCAACCTCTGGTAAATTAACTTTGAAACAGGCGCACTAGTGCCTCTTTTTTGGTACACTCTTCGTGGGAGCTTTTAGCTTCGCGATCCACACCTCTCCCTATCCAGTATGATTCAATCATATTCTGTGGTCCATCTCAACCCATAGTGTTATTAAAATCTAGAACTTGTTTGGGTAATCACTAATAAATATGAACCTTGGCTGTTAATCAGGATACTGTATAGGATTAAGGTGGTTATACATATATGCAATTTTACTTTATCCACCAAGCGCATCATTGCAATATTAGTTTTGATCTTGCCAGAACCATCTTTCTCCTTGTCTTCTATTGCCACCCGCAGCCTTGGTTTTCTGCATGATTGGTCTAATGCGCTCGCCGGAGTGCTCGTCGGGAAGTAAATCATATATGTCTGGGCTGTCTTTTGATTGCCCAAAGGTTTAGATTGCCTGGTTCAGTTCTCAGACCTGCCAGGTTTTATTCCACAAGACCCTCTATATCTAGCTGGCCAGGTATATGTGTAAGGGAGGATATAGCGTGTGTGTTGTTTCATTTTAATATGATGGCATTATTTGTTTGTTTTTTTAGGACACTTCAGACTAATTTTATTATTGCTCCCCGTGGATGTTTCCTGAAATGCAGTTCCTTGATGCAACTAGCAAATAGCAAACATACCAAATCATTTTCCACTGTGCGCCGATGGGCACACTTTGCTAGGTATGTAATATGTATGTGACATTTTATTTATATAGTACGATGGGTAGATGCAGCACTGTTGGGTATGAGCACTGTACACTACTAAAATACAGGATACAATATGAAATAAGTTCCAAGGTTTAAGGAATAATATAATCCCTTATGATTATATAAATACATTTAAAATTTCAGGTGAATACAGTCCTGTGGTTTTTGGAGGTACTATGTAGGTGGGGGTGGTAAATATATAATCGGACAGTGTTTATGTGTTGTTTAACGCCCTTAAATAATAGTTTATAATCCAATATCTAACACAATAGAGTATGACATTAAAGTCATATAGTAAATCTAAATCAGGCCAAATCTATAAATAAATAAAGTACTTGCAACAGCCCCCCACTCCCTGTTTTTGTATTGGGTATCTTAAAAATGGACTGTTCAGACACACACCCAGGTAAGCTTTTATACAGGGAGGCAATGGAAGCGTTAAAAAGGACCAAGATTCCTCAAACCTTCCCTTTTAGTGTTGTAAGTATCCAATTGGTTGTGGCTTAATATTGAATTGACAGCATGTTAGCGAATCAAAAAAGTTCTGATGCTAGTAAGGAAGTAGGATAGTAGAAGTGAAGACTTATCATGTCACACCCTTTGTCACACACTGTGACATCTCTCACCTCAACCCCATCCCCCCTCTCAATAGACCAAAGAAGAAGCTGCTAAATCGCTGGACAGTAAGAGATATCTATATATCATGGGAGTAGAAAACCATAGATTCTCTAGGTGTTGTCGAAACGACAAACTCTCAGAATCCCTAACTACAGAGTGCTTGAAGAGAATGCTGGGAAGTGTGTAGTTTTCAACATCTGGACGATCATTCATAATCCCAGGTCATGGTATGTCTGTTGTATTCAATTAGATCAACTGTACTTGAAGTTTAGTTTTTGAGATCACCGATAGTTTTTCTCAATTCATAATGACTTGACAGAATCTGTGCAGTTATGTGTCCTGGAAATGCCAATAGGCATATCACGCCAGGTGTTAAGGGCAGAATGCCATATGGGCAAGAGGTTTTCTATATGAATGCCCAGGGTAGATGTCAAAACAGCAATTGTCATGGCGGCCAGTGGTGCAAACGCCCCCCACCGCTCTTTATCTTGTGTTTCTTTTCTTTTTTCACATCAATGGCTCCTTACACTCGTCTTGAACCAGTTCGGGAAATTTCAAAAAACACTGTAATCCCTGTCTGCTTTAACCGAACAACACACTGAGGCAGCAATTGGTAAATCCGTAAAGACCCATCAAACCGACACAAAAAATTACATCAGATATCACAGTGCACACAGTGCAAAAAGCTCTGATTTGTTATGTGGTGGGAGACCAAACAGCAACTGCTCAACCGTATGGCCCAGCACAGAAGAGCCATTCCTCTGGTCGGACTGCGCAGCCGTATACCTGCAAATCTTAAGGATAAAGGAACATACCTTTGAAGATTGTAATGTTTAACATATGTGCAAAGGAACATGACTGTTCAAGAGAGGTTCAGGAGGCCATTTATGTGAAAATAAAGAAACCCAGCCTCATAGAGTGATGGTGTTCGACAACCAATGTCGTCCATTCTTCACCTTACCACTGGGACGTCCTATACACACCGTCTTAGCCCTATGATCACGCCCTTAACACCGGCCTGTGATATTCTAATTGGGATTTTCCAGAGTACAATAATTGCCACATATTTCTTACAAGTCATTCTGAATTGAAACGCCATCGGATGAACCAGTGAAACGTCTTCAAGAACTAAACTTCAAGCCCAGTTGACCTATTTTAGAACAACGACTATTAATAGTTTATATTGATTATTTAAGCATAGACCCAATAAAAGCCATAATCGGTGTCCCTGAACTGATAAAATGTAATAAGATTGAACATGACAGATAGTCGGGTTTTTTATAGGACCCTCACATTTACCATAGTAATCCCTCTCTAACCCATTTACAATAGTGATCCCCTCTCTTTCCATTATCAAATAGTGATCCCTTTGTAACACATTTACCAATAGTGACCTTTTCTTTATCACATTTACCAATAGTGATCCCTCGCTATCACATTACCAATGTGATCCCTGCTGTAACACATTTACCAATAGTTCATCCTCTCTCTTTCACCTTTCAAATAGTGAATCCCTTGTAACACCATTTGACAATAGTGAACCTTTTCTATCACATTTCCCAATAGTGGTTCCCTCTCTATCACATTTACCAATGTGATCCCTCTGTAACACATTTAACCAATATTGTCCCTCTCTATCCCTATCCCAATAGTGATCCCCTCTGTAACCATTTACCAAGTGATCCCTCTTAACTAAACACACTTACAATAGTGATCACTCTCTAGTCACATTTACCAATAGTTCTCCTCTGATCCTCTCTAATTTCCTCTGTCTCGCAACCAAAATGTTCCTCACCTTACAAAGTGATACTCTCTCACATTGTACCATAGTACTCCCTCTCTACTATTGCACCCATATTGATCTGCTCTTACACATTACCAATAGTTCTATCCCTCTGTATACAACTTTACCAATAAGTGTGATCCCTCTCTAACACATTGACCAACAGTTCCCTCTCTAACATCATTTACCAACTAGTGATCCCTCTCTATCACATTTAACCAATAGGATCCGCTCTGTAACACATTTCACCATATGATCCCCTCTATACCATTTACCACATAGTGATATCCCTCTCTAACACATTTACCATAGTGATCCCTCTCTAACACATTTACCAATAGTGGATCCCGCCTAAACACATTATCAATAGTATCCCCTCTAACTTTACCACATTCAGTGAATCCTCTCTAACACATTTACCCATAGTTGATCCCTTTGTAACGAATCCCTGGTGACAGGGGTTGCGGGTTTCCTTTTGGAGGAGAGGAGAATTGATCCCGAGCTGGCTGGATTTTTTAAGAAATGATCCCGAGTCCAATTAGTAGAATGTTCAGTAGTCGAGACCGGAGATTATAAGGGCATCAATTGCATTTTTGTCGTGTAGCGAAAGACGAAAAGGGTGTATTGTGAGGTGCAGAACATTAAACACATCCTTGTGACATTGTTAATGTGATTTTTTTGATTGGGGGAAGGAAAGAGAAGCCAAAGATTACGCCAAACAGCGTGCAGATCACTGGGTTCTGACCATATTTGTCAATAGGATGAGAAGGGTGGACTAGGTCCTAGTTTAGGGGGGGAAATAATTTAGTTTTAGATAGATAGATTTAAGGTGGGCTGGTGCGGTCATATCCCATGTGGGAAATTAGAACCAGACATTTAGAGATTTGGGATTGAACTCAGGGGTTATGCGCGGGGGTGGACAAGTAAAATTTGAGTATCCTCAGCGTAGAATATACTTACAACCCAAAGAATGATTATTATTTCTCCCAGAGACTAGTGTGCGGGAGAACAGGAAGGGGCCTAAAACCCGAGCCTAGGACCCACCCACACTAAAGCGGAACAGGGAAGTCTTATGAGCAAAAAAAGACAGAAAGCATCTGTTGAGTAAAATGACATCATGCAGCAGCTTGATTTCGGGATGCCCCAAACTATTTAGAATTATTGCATAAAAAAGTCCCATTAATCAGAAGTGTCATAGTATCCTCGCTGCTTTTTCATCAACCGGAAAATTGCAGCAGAATGGGCCGGCCGCTGGACTCACGCGGTAAATTTAGGTTTCGATTTCTCGGCATATACACCTACCAAGGTCTAGGTTTATACTGGCAGAGGCACGAGGCAATAGCTGTTTTTTTGTGGAGGGGATTTAATTGAAGACGGGGTAGGGAGAGTAGTCTTACTACCGTTGCTACAATTGTAGCTAGCTGGAGCCGGCAAGCAAAATAGTTAAACTTACCCAACAATTGCTGCTTCCTCTGATAGGTCCCTGACTTTCATCACACTCTCTTATGATGGGGGATACGATGCAAGTGGATAGCTGTTTTTATTTGGGACATTTGGACAGATCAATATTTGGTGAAATTTTTTTATTGTTGCCTTGGGGTAAATTCCTTATTTGCAGTACTTTTGTTACCCCATGGAACGATCATACAGCCTTTCCCTATCGTAAATGTATGATTGCTGGCCCATATATTATTATGGTCAATTCGCTAATGCAGTCATTGCAAGTAAATAGCGTTATTATCAACACGTATTTATACGATATCATTTGTGGCAGCAACACTATGCAGGAAGTAAATGGAACCAAACATCTACCAATATTAACCAGGCTGAAATGAGAATTCACCAACATTCAAGGATTTAGAGCAGAAAATATATGTGGAAAATAAGACCCCTATTTGACTTATGAGGAAATAGAAAAATTCCGAACCCTGAAAACATCATTGAACCTCACCTCGAAAGCAGTCATCAGAAACACGGTGTCCTGTATTACAGTAAATGCGGTAAAAATGCCTACTCCGACCCTGGGGACCCTTATTTGTATTGGAAAAACACTTCACAATGTATTGACCACCATCCAGGACACACTGTCAGGCTTGATATATGGCTTCCTCAGCGTTTTCACACCACTCAGACTTGAGGATTTATGAATGCTGAAGTTAAGTGACATAAAGCGTCAAATCACTTTTCGCATTGTTGTCTTCCATAATTGACATCCTTTCTATGTCCCCACTCTCATATCTGTGTTTCCAGCATCATGAAGAATGAAAAATTGGTTCTGACTTAATCCACATTGCCCCCTCCCTGAAGTAGACGTTGCCCGCTACCTTGTCTCTGACATACAGACACTAGGCAATGCCCAGTTCAGACTGCTATAGCTTAATATCTGCATCTCCAACCGCTAGTTTCCAGTTTTTTCTCTCTCTCTTTTTCGCTACCCTGGTTTGTGATTTTAATAGTAATTGAATAAAGGTTCAACATGAGTTAAGTAAATGTGCAGAAAGTGCTTGCAATATGACTTGGATTTTTTTGCAGCACTTCGAAGGGTCTTTTTACTTGTATGTGCTTTTATCTACCCATTTTTTATTTCACATATAACGCTATGTATGACCTGTATGTTATTTATGATTGTGGGGAACCCGCCCAAGTAAACTTACACCACGGTAACCAGGGAGAATAGCACAATTCCTTAGAGATGTGTCAAAGTTGGACTCAAACCCAGGGCTTTTTTTATCTTTATTGAGCGCACCATTAGTAAAATGTAGGCCAGTTCATTTTAATTAAACTATGAAATAATGTTGTCAGTAACCTGGGTATATCCGTACAGGTCAGTCTCTGGCCTACTGTGAGTGATGTATAAGAAAAGATCCCCAATAAACCAGCAAGGTTTCTGTTTCCCCACACAAGAGTATGTAGGACGGGCTCCCTGGTACCAGATACTACTGGAACACCGCTCCTCCCCGCCTTCCTGGGACTTCCGCGAGACGTATATGGGTATCCGACCGTCAGGTTGGCAACAGATCCTGGGTCCCTTGTTTGGTCCCTTTCGCGTGAAATATCGGACATCCAAAGGGTGACAGTGTATATTGCTTATATCTGATGCTGCGATAATAAATATACAGAATAAGATTATTAGATTTATAATCCGGAGCAAATTATATATATACAATGAGAAACAATAGAGAAATCAACTTGGGCTAGAAAATTCACCTAAGTTCAATTCAGAGTTAGTTTGACGGACAGCGGAGGAAGAATGTTTCACAATGTTCCTCTTCAGTAGGAAGACAGTATGAGGTTTTGGATTTGATATTGTGTTAATTAAGTTAATTAGAGGAAGCAGTCAAGCAACCATCCACCAAAGCTTACAAAACGTCAGCACAAACGAATCTTCCCCCCAAACGCCAGGTTCACAATACTTACCATATCTCCTTGTGCCCTATCTTACCTTAAGGGGCAGTCCACCCGGAACTTCTTTTCTCCTAAGTGTAGGTGCCAGCTGCCCCCTCCAACTGCCCGTAACTATTCTTAATAAAAAGCCTCAGATTGATGCTTATTTCAAGCCTTCTCTCCCGCAACGTCTACGATCCCTGCTCCCGCTTTGCGGAAGTTGCAAGCATGGGCTGGACCCGCAGCCCGTCTGTGATAGCTAAGAAGCGGCCAAGGCTCGTAAGTACCAATCTCATGGATTTTAATAAATAGTAAGGCGGTTGGGTTGGGAAGGGTCACTTACCTTAATGCCAAAAGGATTGCATGCTAGGTGCCACGGCTGCGAGAGATGGATCCGTGATGGGGGTGGCCCTCCCCTGCGCATGTCCTGCCTTGGTGAGGTTACGGAAAACAGGCAACCGATGAATCACTGACAGCTCTACTCTGTAGTATAGTATATATAGTACAGTATATACATAGTTAAGTATAATATAGGAACGTATATATAGTAGTATTTGAGGTAAATAGACATTGTCCCATCCAGTCCAACCCATCTAGCAATATCCTCACATTTCCTGCCTAAATGTGGTCCAGAGGAAGGCAAAAAAAAATCCTCCAATTTATGAAGGGAAAAATTCCTTCCTTACTCCAAGTGCGAATGGAATTTTCCCTGGATCAACTTACTTATGTATCAATCCATTAACTTGTAACATCCTTTTTTGCAGAAACACATCCAGCTTTCGTTTGAACTGACACATGAACCTGCCATAACAACGTCCACTGGAAGACCAGTTCTGTGTCATTTTTGGGCGTCACAACACAAACACCTGACTGACAAACCCCTTCCAATCATTAATAAACAGGTTAAATAGAAGCGGCCCCCCAACACAAACCCTGTGGCACCCTCACTTAGTAGCTTAAGTCCATAATTGATGTAACCCCATTTTAAATCACTCTTCATCCTATTCAGTAACCAATTTTCTATCCTCGTACAAATGTGCCTGCCCAGAACCAACGACTTAGCTTGGATACATTAGTCGCCTATGGGGGACTGTATCAAAGCCTTTGACGCGCCGAGTACAACGATACCAGAATACGTGGTACCCCACTTTTCCTTCCCCCCCAAACAAAACTGTACTTCAAGAATATTAACCAAAATTGAAATGTATTACACTTTTCTGACGGTTCAACATAGAATATCTCCTCCAACTTAACTAAACTATCCCACCAAGTGAGATTATTTTAGAAACACACACCCGCAGATATTATGAGTGAGTTTTCAAGTCAAATGCAGATGCCGTGTGCAGTGCTTTCGTCCATTTGAAAGTTTATTTTCTCACATTTTTCCTTTTTTTCTTCCCTCACTTAAAATTTAGAACAAAATCAAATGCAATTTCAGCTAATTACCTAACAGAGTGAAAGTTCAAACGCATCTCAAATAAATGAGCCTAACCCCTCGTATAAAAAGGTATGGCCCATTCATGGTGTACCCAGAGACATAGCTACCATACTGAGATGGCGACTATAAAGGTTTGGTCCGTTTTGAACTTTCGAACTTTCAACTCCAGAGAAGTTCGCAAAGGTTCAATTCGGACCCTTCAGTTTTAATGCGGGATTGATAGTTCGAAAAGTCGAGGGAATTACAGCTAACGTAATAGTGGGTACTACTATAAATGGCTGTGCACCTGGAAATGGCTGGGACCATGTCAGCTGTCACAAACTTCAAAGCTTCTTAAAAACTTCAAAAATGTCAGGCAGGCAATTGGTCGGGTTTGTGCGCAAGCTACTCCACTGATCAGCAAGTATCAACGAACGAACGAACCTTCCTGTAGCGACGGTCCTTCCTAAGGCTTAGCAAATGGTACATTCGAGGTGTTGAGTTAGTGTAATGGCACCGCCTTTGACATGGGAGATCAGGTTTCGAACCTGGCGTAGTGGCAGCTATACAAATGTGTTGGATTACCTAAATAGACCCTAGAGAATCACCATAATTATAAGTGCCTGGATTATAATGGGAGCACACGTGGCTGATATCTTATAAAATCCACTCAACTACGTAGTTTGAGTATTTTTATAGAAGCATTCACCACTTGCTGCTCCCCATACATGTGCTCGTCTCCTGTCCACACCTTCCTTTGAACCGAGCAAGAAAAAAACACCGATAACACACAAACATAGACCTTTTACCTGTTAGAAAATCCTTCTGAGTCCTCTCATGTGAACTGTATCTCGCACCCGTTAAACCTTTTAAATCCTCCCAGCCAGGGATTCAACTTCTGCTGGTTCAGCATCCGTGCAATGAAGGTTAACAGAGCGCTCCTTCCAGCTACTGACAACTTCAGTCGGTGATCATTACCGATCAGTAGCTGGAAGAGGCCCGCTCTTGTTTAACCTCACTTGCACGGACTGAAACCAGCAAGTTGAATCATGGCGTGGCGGATTTAAAAGTTTACCGGTGAGAGATACATTTCAATGGAGGACTCAGAAAGGATTTTTCTGCACAGTAAAGTCGGTTTGTGTTTTTATCATCTTTTTTCTTTCAGGGTTTTTGACAGGAAATGCCGGGAAGTGAGGATGAAAATTCTCAGAAAAAAAACATTAAAGTTAAGTCTGTATGTGTATCCTTTCTATTTTCATTTACTAATTTTATTGGCAGGCTGACAGGGAATATACCTTGGTTATTACTTAGCGGTAATGCATAACAGCTATGGAGACTAGCCATCAAATTACATTTTTTAAACTTAATATATAGAAATAATAGCCCCATTACAGTGTGATATACGGTTTTATAAGTCACCTCGTTTCCCTGTCCTGATAGAAAGCACCCTCGACCTTGCGTCTCGTACTTTAGTTATGGCCAGGAACTCCTCAGTGACTTTATTCTTATATCACACTGTAGGGGCGCATTACCCTTATCATAATAACCTATAATATAATACATATAATACCCTATTATAACCATATATACCTAGTAATTAATATCCATATTACTAGGTTATTATTGGTTATTATATGATAATAGGTTATATTATAATTGGGGGTATTATCATAATACAAAAATTTGTTGCACTTATTAACTAACTATAAAGGTACTCAATTACAAAAAAAATCAATTGCTCTGTAATTTGAACAGGCCTACTCTTTTTCAAAGTAAACGCCTTGTAACCTTGGAAACCCCCCACAAACAAATTATTTTTAGAAATCTACACACCTTCACTAACGTAACATTGGTCATGCTTCTTCATATATCCATGAAGAATCCAACCAGTATTCCATAAACTTGTGCTTTTAGGAATTTTGTAAACATAAAATAGGTGATTCAAGGTTGAAATCCTACTTAACCCCCCTGACAAGCAAAAAACCTAGTAAATGTCAATCTCCCCAATGTCTTGAATAAAACGGTATGCCATATGCGTGGGTGCACACGAGGAAGAAGAACTACTGGTGTCCTTATGTTGACATCTCTCTTCACTTTATACCCACCAAGGAGGCTGTTTGACATGGTGAGAAACGGCTGGGCCAAGACACACTCTTACCAGCAGAACTGATCTCAACCCAGAACAGGTGGTTCCTTGTGTGGACTTGTGCCGAATACCACCTATTCAAATACCAGGGATAAGTTTCTATAAGCAAAAACATGGATGTGCTATGGGATCTCCAGTTTTCACCTATGGTGGCCAACCTTTACATGGAGGAGGTAGAACACAGGCTGCTTAATACCTTTAAGGGCATAGCACCCAGCCACTGGTTCAGATATGTTGATGACACCTGGGTAAAATCCACCAGAGGAAGTACAAGCTTTCACAGATACCATTAATGCGGTGGACCAAAACATAAATTCACAAGGGAAGAGGTACAAAACAACAAACTGGCTTTCTTGGACTGCTTGGTAGAAGTTAGAAAATGGTAAAACTGGAATAGAGGTTTACAGAAAACCAACACACACAGATCAGTAATTGATGTTTGACTCCCACCACCCTTTAGATCACAAGCTGGGTGTCATCAGAACCCTGCAACACAGAGCCCGAGAACATCCCCACTACACAGAGGCGAAGGCTAAAGAATGAACATCCGCTAGGAGCCTTAAAACTTGTGGATATCCAGACTGGGGCCTTTGTCAAAAGAAGTAGAAGAAAAAAAGAACACGATACCAACAGTGAAGGGAAAAGCAACAGGAGGAAGAAATGGTCATCCATAGTAGCAGGGGTCTCCGAGAAATTAAGAAGAATTTTCAAAAAACATCGTATCCCCTGTCTGCTTTAAACCCACACAACACACTGAGGCAGCATGGTACATCCGAAAGACCCAATACCTAACCCAAGAAAAGCGACATCATATATGCAGTGCAGTGCAGTATGCTCTGATTTGTATGTGGGGAGACAAACAGCAACTTGCATCAGCGTATGGCCCAGCACAAAGAGCCAATTCCTCGGGTCAGGACTCAGCCGTGTTCTGCATCTTAAGGATAAGGACATACCTTTGAAAGATTGTATGTTAACATACTGCAAAGGAACGTGACTGGTTCAAGAGATGTTAAGGAGCCATTTATGTGAAAACAAGAACCAAGCCTGAATAGAGGTGGGGGGGTCACAACCAACTGTCTGCCATGTACATGCTGTTTAACACCTTACTCTGGGCGTTCCTATAACACCTCTTAGCCACTATCCAATCACACCCTTAACACCTGGCTGTGATATTCTAATTGGGATTTTTCCAGGGTACATAATGCCACAGATTCTTGTACAGTCATTCTGAATTGAGAAAGCCAGTCGGAGACTAGCGAAACGCCTTCAAGCAACTACATTTCAAGTCCAGTTGATCTAATTGAATACAACGATATACCATGACTGATGAATAAGAACCTTCACAAGCATCCTTCAGCTATGTTGCGGTTAAAGCTTTCATACATACATGAAGAATTCCAGACGCAGTAATCCAAAGAACTCTGTGTTTTTAGAGATTTTGTGAAAAATAAAATAAGATGATTCAAAGATTGAAATCCTATCTAAACCCACTTGGCAAGGAAAAACCCCACTAAATGTCAATCTTCCACATCTCCTGAATCAAACGGTATGCCATATGCGTGGGTGCCCACAGAGACGTAGCCACCACACTAGCTCAAATGGGACGCATGCCTAAGTGTAATTACAAGAAAAAACCAAATTGCTCTGTAATTTGAACAGCCTAAGGCTTTTTCAAAAGAAACAGCCCCGAAACGTGGAAGTACCCCACCACAACATATATTGTTGGGAATCTACACTCCTTCAGCTACATTACGGTGCCAAGCTTTCATACATACAATGAAGATTCCAGACGCAGTAATCAAAGAACTCTGTGTTTTTAGGAGATTTTTGAATAATAAAATTGATGATTCAAAGGTTGAAATCCTATCTAAACCCACTTTACCAAGGAAAAAAATCATCTTAGGGGATGATAAACTTGGAAACGGGCATAATGCCCGTTTTCCAATTCGAATCCGATTCAAATTCCCGATCGTAATCCGATCACTTCCCGGAACTCATTTTCCAGAAGTGATTTTTTCATTTACTGGCAAAGATCAGAAGTGATCACCAATTTTTGATCTCTGCCCCATTTTTTTTCGAAGTCCTTTGCTAAGAAAAATCCTATTTTGTGAATGGAACTTGCGTTCCATTCACAAAAGTATAGTAAAGCTGTTCACACTGACAGCTTTACTATAACAGGTACTGCACTGTGATCTGAATGGAGATCGCAGTGCAGTTCCCCTCCACTACAACAACCACCAGGGGCAGCATGTATCTCTCTATGGGAAAACCCCGGTGAAGGAGGAAGCTCCATGACGTCACCGGGTCTCCCTTTCCACATTGAAGACTTCTGTGGGACTGGCTCTGCTATGAAGGTAGGATATCTACCTACCCCATCACTCCTAGCAACAGGCCATTTTTTTTTTTTTTTTAAAGGGACAGCCACAGAACGTGTATTTCCTGCACAGACGTGAATATACAATCTGTGGCAGTGAAAGGGTTAAACTTTCCAGGATCTTCCCACCACTGAAGTTAAACTTACAGCCTGTAATTACCCATACCCGGCTGTGAACGACGACCCTTTTTGAATATGGAATAACATCAGCCTTTTTCTAATCCAGAGGCACCCAATCCGACATGAGGGACTCTGCAAAAATAAGAAACAATGGCCTAGATAAAACTGAACTTAGCTCCATAAGACCCAGGATGTATTTTATTTCCGGTCCGGGATTTATTATATTAACCTTATTTTCTTTATTTAACCTCTTTTCTACAGTTCTTTCTATATCTCATACCATATCCTCGGTTAACCAACGTGCACTTACATCTTTTATACCATTTTGCTACATACTCCTATATCTGTACTTGGATCTTCTATAGTGTATACAGAGGGGGAAAATTCAAGACAATTTGCTGTATTCACGCCATCCTCCGTAGAAACTTATCCTCATTAATTAAGGGTGCCACATTCTCAGTTCCTCATCTTCTTACTATTAATAGACTTAAAAAGTTTTTTAGGATTATGTGATACTTTGTTTCAGCTATCCTACATTCCACCTTTTGTTCATACACTTTTCACCTGATAATAACTTTATCCCAGTTAACATTCTGAAAGCTACTTTTACATGGGAAAATTTGCTTTCCCGAAATTAAAAGTCTTTGTACCCAGCGCACTTACCTTTCGATAACAAGTCCAATGACACTATTTTCATGTTCACTATTCCCTAATCCCTCCAGTTCCTTTAATTACCCAAGATCCAACACAACTCCTTTTCTGTAGAACTTCAACCACCTTTTTTTGTTGGCAGTTCCACTACCAGGGCAATTAAGTCCCCCATAATGAAGCACACCCCCAAACTTGCAGCCCTTGCCAACTGTCATATGAAGCTGACTCACCTCCTCTCTACTAGCATTTGGCGGCTTATAGCAGAACCAACAATGACATTCACCCCTTTCCTGTTGCCTATTCCATCCCCCCCATAATTGGCCTCCACTTTAACCTCTATATCGCCAGTTATCACTTCTTTTAAATTTGGCTTCATTCTTTTTAACATAAACACATACTCCTCCCCCCCTTTTCATTTTTTCTCTGTCCTGCCTAACACAGGCGTATCCTTCTAAATTACAGCCTAGTCGTGAGAACTGTTTCAACCACGTTTCTGCTATACCTATTACATCATACTTTATCATACATCCATACATAATGCTTTACATTCCTACATGTCACTGTGGAAATAGGACTAGATGGTGGAACACAGACTTCTATATCGATCCCACTGACATAATACCTTGCTCCATGCCCGTAGGTATCACTGTGCTAAAGTGTTTATACCTAAAGGCAATAATGCGAAGCCAAATGAATAACATCCAAAAAAGAGCTTTAATGCAGACACAATATTGTCAAGGTTTGGTAATAGAGGATATAAACACAAGGTAAGGATATCTAGAAAGCAAGGAAAGCAGTGGAAATGATGACACAAGATTACCCACTAGCAGAGAAAGCGTCACCTAAAGGTGATAGTAAGATCACATTTGTCACAAAATTGTGACGAACAAAGTGAATCGATAGAATTTTAATTAAAAACTCTGGCCTATTTTGAAACAGACACCCAACAGACTGTGGTACTGAAGCCCGTTATCGCTCTCTATTGCCTCCTCTAGGCAATGCATTGAGCCATAGCATCTCTAGTGCATAGTGAATGGGGTTTTTCCCATCAGAACTTTAAACTCCAGCTACAGTCTCTGCTGTCCATTAAGTTTACATCTTAAGAGAGCAGTTATCGGCTCGGTACTTTTTGCTTGCGGTGGTTGCGCGACACAACTTTTGCGTAGTGTCACAACCCCTTTATGTTTTAAAGTCACGTTAAGCGTGACTTTAAGACTTAAAAAACTGTTTGCGGCTTTCGGTACATAGCCTCTTAAATGTTGAACATTGTCCAGATACCCCTAGATTTGTTACAAAACACCTTTTCTTAAAGGGACATATTACGCCCCTCCAGCCTATCCATAAAGCCACTAAGGGTTTAACAAAAGAAAGGACTTGTATGGGCTGTAACCATTGTGGTTCAATTATTAAAGGAGACAAATCAGTCACCCAGTAAATGGACACACTATTTCATTGAGACATGTGGCAAACTGCAACCCAAAGAACGTGTCTATATGGTAAAATGTCCCTGCGGAATGCGTATATTGGACAACTAATAGATCTATTAAAAACAGAATACAGGAATGTTCGGGACTTAGGAATTTTAATAGAATCCCAACCAATACGGAGTAGCACGCCACTTTATACAAAAGACGACAACTTAAATAGTGTACACTGGAAAAGGTAAACCTTCCCCAGCGAGGTGGTTGCATTAAAGGGCATCTCCACTGGATAAAAATCTTTTGTCATTAAAGGACAACTGTATGGTCTAAGCTCACCCCTGCCTCAATCTGGAATCTATCCAATGGGAAGAAGCGATTCTTGCAGTATACGCTTCCCATTGTTGGCCCTGGGCCAAAAGGGGTGGAGCAACAACCATTTGTCCTTTTAAAACATTTTTATGAGAAATTTAATTGTATTTTAGTCTATTTTTCATGAGTTTCCATTATTGATTGTATACCAACACGACGGATAGAGAAGTAATCAACCACAATCAACGTTATTGTGTTGGCACTTTCAGGGAGATTCAACCCTGGAAGTTGAATCTCCCACCAATCAAGATCTTATTTAAGGTTGAAAGCTAACATTGGTTGGGGCAAAATTACACCATTTATACCGATAAGAAATTTTTTTTAAATAACCCAGTTTGTGTCTTATGTAATGTTGTAATATTTTAATATGTACCTATTGCACAGGTTCTAGGCTTTACTACATGAAGAAACATGATGGACATCTATTACACAGATGAAACATGGATTTATTTTACGCTTGGCAGTAGGACACTTGAAATTTTATACAGAGATCACGGTTGGTTTACTTTTAAATTGATGGATAGTTTGTGCACCTATGAACTGGGACTATGTTCAAAGGTTTGGGGGGTGGGGGGGGGTTGTCCTGTTTAAACGAACCTGTTACCACTTTTAAACTTTTATTGAACGTTGAACAGTAAAAAACATAATATACAATAGTTCATCAGATATTGTTGATATGTTTTGCAGATATTGTAATTAAATAAATGAAATAATTAATTTCAAAGATTGTCAGTTTTCATTTGCTTGGGCATTGGGTTTAGAGGGGGAGGGAGGGGTATGGTTGCCACTGCCAGAAGTACCAATCTAATTAGTTGTGTCTGATTATCCATCCAGAGTTTCCAGATCTTTGTGAATTTGTCTGGATATCCTCTTTTCCTATTTTTAGGTATGAGAGTGTAATGTTGAATAAGTTGTGCTAAACTTGGATAGTCTGAGGCCATCCATTTGAGTACTATAGTCTTGAGGGCATAAAATAAAACTTCATTCAGGAAGATTCTGTAAAATTTGGGCCAGAGTTCTTCATCTAGCATACCTAGTATGGCACCGGTTAGCACTTATTTGCTTGGAAAAGGACCCGCTGAGGCCTGAAACATGTCACATTTAAATTAAGTTTCCAGACACTAAATCTGCATCATGTTCCTTCCTACTGCAGGGAACTATAAACTAGTTTTGCTTTAGTCTTCTTGTTCTTACATAATTTTTCCAGTTGATGGTGCTGTGTAAAAGTATAAAAGGGAGAGCTCCCTATGTGCTCAGCCTCTTTCTGACTTCCTGGAGTTTCCCCAGAGGACCCAGTAGTGGTACTAGTGGAGCAGCCTGAGCTCCAACAAGGAGATTAGGAAGGACTAGAGTCCTGGGTATACCAACCAACAATAGGGACATAGTGCCAGACATAGGTAAGGATTCCACTACAGTGATCTGAAGCTGAGGTGGCACTAACAAGCTGCTTGTTATTTATGCTGTTTCTGATCCCTCTGGTTTGTGAGTATTTATATTGATCTGTGCCAGCTGTGTCACCTCTATTGTACTAATGTGCAATGCTTTATTAATATTGTTCTGTTAATAAATAAGATACTGTTTAAATTAAAAAACTACTGGCGCCCATTTATTGCATTCTACCTAGAGTGGTAGTTCAGCCACACCCTGCCTCCAACATATGCGAGGCCTACTCCTGATAAATAAGAGTCTTGTACATAGAATTTGGGTAAGGCTGACATGTCTCTGGAGTAAATTACTACCCCCATTTTACTATCGCCTTACACACTTTTCTATTTTTGGAGATATCTGCCATCAGTCCCGTCTCACAACAAACAGTCCTGCTGATCAGGAAGTGGCCTAGAACAGGTTTAAAGGGCTGTCCACCCCAAAACTAAAATTTCCCCCACTACTTGCCCCACTTACCTTCCCCTCTGCTCCAAATGCTTCTCCTGCAATGTCTGTCCAAGTCTCAGAAGTGAAGATAGGAGCAAGCCTGGGAGTGGAAAGGTTTCCACTTCTTACCTTCCTCTGAGAGGTTCTGTATCAGCCTGATGTGAATGCTGATTACATCAGCCTGATACATTACACAATCTAGGAGATTGAATAAAAGTTCTTATTGTTAAAATGGTGTAAATTTTGCTCCAACCAATCAGATCTTATTTAACATTTGAAAACTAACATCTGATTGGTTGGGGCAAAACTAGCACCATTTTTAACCATAAGAACTTTTATTGATCTCCCTGTATTATATTGTACTTATGGGAGACTGAACTTCCCTTTAATGCACAATAATCAGGAATCATATTGTAATTTATAAGATTACACACTACTTAAATGCAAAATATGATTGCATAACAATGTCACATGCCTAAATTAGTAATGATGTATGTACCAATTATAAGATGTATGTACCAATTACTAATGATGTAATGTACAATTACTAATGATGTATGTACCAATACTAATGATGTAATGTACCAATCCTAATGATGTAATGTACCAATCACTAATGAAGTAATGTACTCTTACTAATGATGTAATGTACCAATACTAATGATGTAATGTACCAATCACTAATGATGTAATGTACCAATACTAAATGAGTATGTACAATCACTATGATGTAATGTACCAATCACTAATGATGTAAATGTACCAATCACTAATGAAGTAATGTACAATCTAAAAAGCCTAATGATGTAATGTACCCATTACTAATGATTTAAGTAATTGTACCGATCACTATTTGTAATGTACCGATCACTAATGAATTGTAATGTACCAATCACTAATGATGTAATGTACCAATCACTAATGATGTAATGTACCAATCACTAATGATGTAATGTACCAATCACTAATGAAGTAATGTACCAATTAATGATGTACCAATCGATACAAGTATATAAAAACAGCAGAATCAATTAAACTAAACAAAATTTACTATACTGAGAATTTTGATCACAATTGCAAAATCTGTGGGTCCCAACCCACTGACAATCCCAATATATTGAGAATAGGTGGACATTTGACCTAAATATTCCCACAGTAAGTTATTTCCATGTGGTAGACATGCACTTGTCAGGTTTTTAGCTTCCTTTTTTCCAGGGGTGTAGCTAGAAATCTTTGTCCCACATAGCAAAATTTTGGATGGGGACCCCCAAAGCAAAAAAATTTAACTACTTTACTTACATTGCATTACAAAGTTTGTCCCCACCAAGGAATTCACACAGACTTCCACTCTCTCAGACATACACCCACACACATCTCTATCACACACACACACACACACACACTCCTACACTTCCACTCTCTCAGACATACAGATATACCCACACACACTCCTACACTTCCACTCTCTCAGATATACAGATACAGTACACTCACACACATCTCTATCACATACACACACACTCCTACACTTCCACTCTCTCAGACATACAGATACATCCACACATATCTCTATCACTCACACACACACACACACACACACACACACACACTCCTACACTTCCACTCTCTCAGACATACAGATACACCCACACATATCTCTATCACACACACACACACACACTCCTACACTTCCACTCTCTCAGACATACAGATACACCCACACGCATCTCTATCACAGACACACACACACACTCCTACACTTCCACTCTCTCAAACATACAAATACACCCACACACATCTCTATTACAGACACATGCACTCCTACACTTCCACTCACTCAGACATACAGACACACCCACACACTTCTCTATCACACAGACACACACACTCCTACACTTCCACTCTCTTCCCTGGTTGCGACTCTAAACACATCAATAGCAAACAATATCTCCCCCAACCCAAATACCAGGCTTTGCACTGCACCTCTAGTTAGGCTGATAGTCTCTCTCCCGAACTTCCCGTTTCTGGCTGGTCTCATGGCATGGCAGGACAGCAGGGCATGACCCATCCCTGAGGAAAAATAAAAGAAATAGTCCCTGTCTGGGACAGGCAACTGACTCCGTCTACTCCTGCCTTCCTCCCTGAGCACGAAGCTGGGCTCTTTATGGCTCCGGGCCTCATATCAACTGCTCTGGTTTCTATAACTTCTACGTTTACCACTTTCAAAAATAAAAATGGATCAAAACAAAGAATTGTAACTACACGTGGATTACATGACATAGTGGGACATGAACAACATGTCCATCAGATCTGGAAACTGATATAGCCCAAAAAGTAAACCCACCATATACATAGTAAATGCTCAACCGGGAAATACAGCAACGTTCAGGAGAGAGATGGATACATCTAAGTAGAACAAATAGAAATATTCCCTATTTGTTACATTATTCCATATCCTTTAAAAACATGGATAATCAAAATGTTATCCCAGTCCCTAAGGAAAAATATCCCAGTCCCTATGGAAAAATATCACAGTCCCTATGGAAATTGTTCCATGCGGTAGAGTGAAAATTACACAGGCATTGCAGGAATATGAAAGGTAAACAGGACACTGCACTATTTATTACATCACCCCCAGTGTGTCCTAATGCCCCCCAATATCCTGGCAAAGTGTGATTTCTTCTAGTGATGGAATCTCAGTGGCAGCTCCCTGGTTGGCTCCCACTGATCTGTATTTCTGTTAGAACAGGGACAACCCATAATAACCCCAATATATAAGGAATTTACCTTCAGTTTGTACTACCTACGTTACATTGATCACAATAATGTTAACGGAATCAAATTTAACTTACTCTGTACAAATCTTTATCATCTTGTTGGCATCTATATATTCTGACTCCAAATGTGACGTCATCACACCTGCGATTATAATGTCACCTTCCTCCGAATATTCATGTTCTGCAAGCATTTTATTGACCTTCAGGTGACAAGCAGGATTGAACGTCTGATCCCCAGATCTAGTGGGTCCCACACACAGAATAATCAGACAAATCACCACTTTCCAGTGATTAAAACCAGCCCCAACTTCCAGTAATAAACCCATAGAGAGGATAATAATTCTAAGACTAAGCCAAATGATAAAAGCATTTCCCCAGCAGTTAGCAGTACAGAGTGTCATAGAGGATAGAGGATTCTGCTGCACCTGTATGACAGTGTAAGGAGACTGGTTAATACAATCCTCATTTTATAGAGACCAGAGAATGGATATAGACACAGACGCTGGGGAACTGAGATGACAGTTTGTTATTTAAATAACTATATACACTGATAATTACAGGCTGAGCCCAGAAATAAACTTCTGAATAACACAGCAGGTTACTGAACAATTTCATTTCCCATAAGGTAAAATTTTACAGAAATAATTTACAGGTAAAGTAAAAAAAAAATACAATGAAAATTACTACAGAAATCCCTCTCCATTCAGCTTCTAGTTTATTCTCTTTTTGTTAAGCACCCTATGTATATGAGATATTTACACTTGTATTACTTGAGTATTAGTAATTTAGCACTTTAAAAATCCAGTACTTATAACCATATATCAAAATGTTGAAGACAAATACATTCCCATCCTTTTGTATCCTTATTTCAAGTGCAGACAAAGTGCAAACATGCCAAAGAGTGCAAAAAAAAGTGCAGTATCTAGAGCTCTAGAGGTTAGCACAAGAATAATGATTAAAAGTCTGTTTTATAAAAGTCCCAACGTGTTTCTCATGTTGGTATGAAAGAATGGTAAGAAAGAATGGTACTGCTACAAAGGTGTGTAGATTCCAAAAAAATATAGTTTGTGGTAGGTATTTCTAAGTTTGGGGGGTGCGTCATTTGAAAAGTGGAAGCTGTTCAAAATACAGATCACATTTGTGTTTTTCTTGGAAATGGATTTGCAGTATGCCTATGTCCCATTTGAGTTAGTTGGTGGCCATGTCTCTGTGTGCACCCATGCATATGGCATACCGTTTAATTCAGGACATGTGGGAGATTAACATTCAGTGTTTTTTTACTTGTTAAGTGGGCCATTACCACAACTTTACACCATTCATCGATGTGGTAACCGCTTGAGCATATTTATAAAATGGCGAAATGTGTTTTATTGCGTTAAGTTCAGCCATTCAAATTCGCCAAGTCTGAGGTGCCAAAAACACATATTGTCATTTATTTAGCCTGCCAATGGGTCCATGGAAGGTGTCAGTACATTGTGGAGTGTTTCTCAATACTAATAAGTTAAAGATAAGTTAAAGTGCAAAAAAATGCAACTTAAGGCAAAATTTTACCTATTTATAAATAGCTTTAAAAAAAAATTAAAAAACAACAAAAATAGCTCTGAAATTTTTCCTTCTCTGGTCTGGTAATGGCTGACGCTAGAGAGCAATTTCTCTTTTTGCCGCGATACCAGACAACGCAATGAATAAGACGAAATTACCAGCATACTTTGCTGCAGTGTTACTTTTCCACGAGAGCGAAAATAAGCTTTTTTATAAATAAGGCGAAAATAGCTCTTTGCCATTGTGATGTCCTGCGATAGCTAAATGGCGAAAATAGTGTTTAGGTAGGATTTTTACCGTTAAATCATCTTATTTAATTTTTTCACAAACTCTCAAAAAAACAAGTAAATCTATGGATTACTGCAGCTGGAATTCTTCATGTATGTATGAAACAATGGCACCGTTAGATTCCCCCAAAAATTGTGGTATTTCTAAATTGTGGTATTTCTAAGTTAGGGTGGTGCTTTGTGGGAACCAACATGCATTGTCTCACTTTGTGGCTAGTTATTGTGGCTAGTTGCAGCGCCGCTCCTACCATGAAGCAACTTGAAACAGTTGCTCACGGCGGCACTCCAGACCCAAAATAAATAAATAAATAATAGGCGGCATTTTGCCCCTTGTAAAGCGCAGCATTTTTTACCTCCAATAGTTGCCAATGACTTCCGGGCCTTCCGGTGGAATCTCGGGACCCCAGAACCCATCACTGCGGCTGCCAATGTTGAAGAGCGGGGAACCCGGAAGTTCGGATCCAATAGGATCGCTTGAAATAGTTTTTTTTTTAAATTTTGCCTGCTACCTTTCTGATTGGCCAGAAAGGTCTTCTGCGCGGCGCGCGCTTTTGCGTAAGTGACGTACGTTACGTACGTGACGTCACCTGACTACTTGCGCGCCCAGGAGGTACCGTCCAGGACCAGCCCGACCATGCCTCCCACCCAGTGAACTATGTCCACCCAGACAACCCCCCTGACAGTGACGGAGTCGTTGCCCCCCGGGCCAGATGCGGTCAACAATGAACCCAAAAAGAAGAAGCACAAGGGGGGAACCCTTCTCCGTGCGCTGAGCTGGCTACAGGGACGGAAGAAGAAGAAACCGGAGGCCAAGACGCAGGAGGGTAAAGGTGAGAGCGGGAGGGCTGGGTCTGTGTGGAGACTGGCAGAGAGAGTGTGTGTGAGAGTTCAAGTTCATCTACAGCTGGCAGAACAGGTTTCACGTGGGGTACTATTGTATGTAGTGGGGTTGGCAGTTAGTCGCAGTCTCGCAGAGAGAGATAGATAGCAGAGAGAGATAAATAGCAGAGAGAGATAGATAGCAGAGAGAGATAGATAGCAGAGATAGATAGCAGAGATAGATAGATAGCAGAGATAGATAGCAGAGATAGATAGCAGAGATAGATAGATAGATAGCAGAGATAGATAGCAGAGGATACAGAGGATAGATAGAGATAGATAGCGATAGATAGATAGCAGAGAGATGATGATAGCAGAGATAGATAGCTAGCATAGAGATAGATAGATAGCAGAGATAGATAAGAGATAGATAGCTAGATAGATAGCTAGATAGATAGAAGAGATAAGATAGAAGATAGATAGCAGATAGATAGATAGATAGATAGATAGATAGCGAGATAGATAGATAGATAGATAGATAGCAAGAGATAGATAGTAGATGATAGCTAGATAGATGTAATAGATGCAGAGATAGATAGATAGCAAAAGATAGCAGAGATAGATAGATAGATAGATAGATTAGATAGATAGAGAGCAGAGATAGATAGATAGCAGAAAGATAGATAGCAAAAATAGATAGATAGAAGATGCAGAGATAGATAGATAGCAAGAGATAGACTAGATAGCAGATAGATAGATAGATAGATAATATCAGATAGATTGAGAGATATGAAATAGCAGAAGATAGATAGATAGATAGATAGCAGAGATAGATAGAAGATAGATACAGATAGCAGAGATAGATAGATAGATAGATAGATAGCAGAGATAGAAGATAGCAGAGATAGTAGATAGATAGATAGCAGATGATAGATAGATAGCATAGATAGATAGCTAGATAGCAGAGATAGATAGATAGATAGATAGATAGATAGCAGAGATAGATAGATAGCAGAGATAGATAGATAGAGAGATAGATAGATAGCAGAGATAGATAGATAGCAGAGATAGATAGATAGAAAGCAGAGATAGATAGAACTTAGAGATAGATAGATAGCAGAGATAGATAGATAGCAGAGATAGATAGATAGAAGAGATAAATAGAAGAGATAGCAGAGATAGATAGCAGAGATAGATAGCAGAGATAGATAGATAGCAGAGATAGATAGATAGAAGAGATAGTTAGATAGCAGAGATAGATAGATAGCAGAGAGATAGAGGAGATAGATAGATAGCAGAGATAGATAGATAGATAGATAGATAGCAGAGATAGATAGATAGCAAAAGAGATAGATAGATAGCAGAGAAGATAGAAGAGAGATAGTAGAGAGATAGAAGATAGCAGAGATAGATAGATAGATAGAGATAGATAGATAGCAGAGATAGATAGATAGCAGAGATAGATAGATAGATAGCAGAGATAGATAGATAGAAAGCAGAGATAGATAGATAGAACTTAGAGATAGATGATAGCAGAGATAGATCGATAGCAGAGATAGATAGATAGATAGATAGATAGATAGATAGAAGAGATAGATAGAAGAGATAGAAGAGATAGATAGCAGAGAGTAGATAGATAGCAGAGATAGATAGATAGCAGAGATAGATAGCAGAGATAGATAGATAGATAGATAGATAGATAGCAGAGAGATAGATAGATGCAGAGAGAGAGATAGATAGCAGAGATAGATAGATAGATAGCAGAGATAGATAGATAGAAAAGAGAGACAGAGATAGATAGAACTTAGAGATAGATAGATAGCAGAGATAGATAGATAGCAGGATAGATAGAGAGAAGACTAGATAGATAGAAGAGATAGATAGCAGAGATAGATAGCAGAGATAGATAGCAGAGATAGATAAGCAGAGATAGATAGGCAGAGATAGGATAGATAGCAGAGATAGATAGCAGAGAATAGCGAGATAGATAGCCGAGATAGATAGTAGCAAGATAGCGTAGATAGATAGATAGATAGATAGCGAGATAGAAGATAGCAGAGATAGATAGATAGAAAGCAGAGATAGATAGCAGAGATTAGATCAGATATAGCAGAGATAGATAGATAATAGAAAGCAGAGATAGATAGATAGAACTAGAGATAGATAGATAGAGAGATTAGATAGATAGCAGAGATAGATTGATAGCAGAGAGAGATAGATAGATAGATAGATAGATAGATAGATAGCAGAGATAGATAGCAGTAGATAGAATGATAGCAGAGATAGATAGATAGATAGCAAGATAGATAGCAGAGATGATAGATAGCAGAGATAGAAGATAGATAGCAGAGATTAGATAGATAGGAAAGCAGAGATAGATTAGTAGAACTTAGAGATAGATAGATAGCAGAGAGATAGATAGATAGAAGAGATAATAGAAGAGATAGAGAGATAGATAGCAGAGAAGATAGATAGCAGAGATAGATTAGATAGCAGAGATAGATAGATAGACAGAGATAGATAGATAGCAGAGATAGATAGCCGAGTAGATAGCAGAGATAGATAGGATAGATTAGCAGAGATCGTAGATAGATAGATAGAAAGAGATAGATAGATAGATAGCAGAGATAGGATGAAGCAAGATAGATAGATAGCAGAGATAGATAGGATAGCAGAGATAGATAGATGATAGATAGATAGATGCAGAAGATAGATAGCAGAAGAGAGATAGATATAGATAGCAGAGATAGATAGGATAGATAGATAGATAGATAGAGAGATAGCAGAGATAGATAGATAGCAGAGATAGATAGATAGATAGCAGAGATAGATAGATAGATGATAGCTAGATAGATAGCTAGATAGACAGCAGAGATAGATAGTAGCAAAGATAGCAGAGATAGATAGATAGATAGCAGAGATAAATAGATAGCAGAAATAGATAGATAGCAGAAATAGATAGATAGCAGAGATAGATAGATAGCAGAGATAGATAGATAGATGATAGATAGATAATATGATAGAGATAGATAAATAGCAGAGATAGATAGATAGATAGCGAGATAGATAGATGATAGATAGATAGATAGTAGATAGATAGCAGAGATAGATAGATAGCAGAGATAGATAGCAGTAGATGATAGATAGATAGCAGAGATAGATAAGAAGATAGATAGACAGATAGATAGATAAGCAGATAGATAGATAGATAGCAGAGACGATAGATAGATAGATTATAGATAGATAGATAGCAGAGATAGAAGATAGCAGAGATAGATAGATAGCATAGCAGAGTAGAGGGTAGATAGATAGATAGATAGATAGATAGCTAGATGGCTAGATAGGATAGCAGAGATAGATAGATAGAGAGTGGGGATAGATAGATAGATAGATAGATAGATAGAATAGATAGCAGAGAGATAGATAGCAGAGATAGATAGCAGAGTAGTAGATAGCAGAGAAGATAGCAGGATAGATGAAGATAGATAGCAGAGATAGATGCAGAGATAGATAGCAGAGATAGATAGATACGCAGAGATAGAAAGATAGATAGATAGAAGCAGAGATAGATAGGATAGCAGAGATAGGATAGATCAGAAGGATAGATAGCAGAGAGATAGATAGATAGCAGAGATAGATAGATAGATAGCAGAGATAGAAAGATAGATAGCAGAGATAGAAGATAGCAGAGAGATAGATAGATGATAGCTAGATAGATAGCTAGATAGAGAGCATAGATAGATAGATAGATAGATAGATAGATAGCAGGAAGATAGATAGATAGATAGGATAGTATAGATAGATAGATAGATAGATAGATAGTAGATAGATAGATGATAGATAGGATAGATAGAGAGATAGATAGATAGAGATGCTACGATAGATAGCTAGATAGATAGCAGGAGATAGATAGCAAAGATAGATAGCAGAGATAGATAGATAGTATCAGAGAAGATAGATAGCAGAAATAGATAGATGCAAAAAAGATAGATAGCAGAGTAGATAGATAGATAGATGATAGATAGAAGATATATAGATAGATGATAGATAAATGCAGAGAATAGATAGAGAGATAGATAGATAGATAGATAGATGGATAGATAGCAAGATAGATAGATAGCAGAGATAGATAGCAGAGATAGATAGATAGCAGAGATAGATAGATAGCAGAGATAGATAGATAGCAGAGATAGATAGA